>PVIH01012752.1:0-61975 GCA_004025045.1 Sigmodon hispidus
AGAATGGATTAACAAACTGTGGTACATCTACACAATGGAATACTACTCAGCAGTAAGAAAAAATGATATCCTAAAATTCGCAGGCAAATGGATGGATTTGGAGAATATCCTCCTGAGCGAGGTATCACAATCTCAGAGAGATAAGCAGGGGATGTACTCACTCACTAGTGGTCTCTAAACAAACAAACAAGAAAAAAAATAAAGCCGAACATGCCCAAGCTGCAAACCACAAACACTGAGCAGCTTGGAATCAGAAACACCCTGGACTGACCCTTCGAACCCCACTCCAACTATAGGAACACCAGACTCACTCCTGAGGGAGGGGGGACAAAACTGGATTTGGCCAGGAGTGGAGACTGATCCAAGCATTATTGGGTCAGTGGGACCATAGGACTGTCTGCTCCCTGCCCAGGGAGGGGATGGGGAGTTGTGGAGAAGAAAAAATGACCTGATGTGGTGGGAGGGGGAAGGGACCTTGAATAAGGATATACAGGGATGGGAAAAAAATTTCAGAGGGAAAGATGAACACAAAGAAAATATATGTGTAGCAATCTTATTTGCATTACCACCCTTGATAAGCCATGCTTATGATTCTTATCCTGTTCATAGTTATTGGTAACTCTTCCGCATTTTAAGTTCATGTTACTGTTTTTTTGTTAAATACAAAATAAAGAAGGAAAAAAAAGTGAATGCATACCATGTTTGAATTTCTAGGTCTAGATTAACTGACTCAGAATGATATTATGTACTTATATTTATTTGCCTGCAAATATCATGATGACTTTTTTTTAGCAGCTGAGTAATACTAAATTGTGTATATCTACCACATTTTTTTTTAATTTATTCTTGGACTGATGGATATATAGGTTGTTTCCAGTTTCTGGCTCTTATGAATAAAGCCACAATGAATAAAAAAAAAAAAAAAAGATGGTAGTGTGAAATTTAGCTCATTCCCTCTGAACCACCTAGATTCAGAATCTGGGCATTGCTATTGACCAACTCTATAACTGCTAGTGACTTCTAAGAATCTCTGTGCTATAATGACCCTGAGTGTAAAGTTGAGATAACAGTGCTTGCCATCACATATGGATGGAAAAGAATTCAGTGAGTTACTAAGTCCTGCTCAAAAGTGCTTATGAACACATGTTGATCTGTGCTCTATCCTCTTCAGAGATGCGTCCTGAAGCTCCATAGTAACACTTGTTCTTCCTTGTTTCTCCTTCCCAAATGTCTACTGTTGAGTTTGGGGACTTTTATCTTTAAGGTACAGAAAGATCTCTTAAGTATTTGCCCAAAAGGATGTAAGTGGGTTTTTCTTATACACTTGTCTCTTATTTAGATTCACAACTGAAGACACTGTCTCCATCCTAGGTCCTAACAGTCAGATCTACAAGCCTGATGTAAAGGGTTCTTGATTTATTGTTTCTGGGTTATTGAAATACTGAATCAACAAAATGAGTTAATACTGCACCCCCAGTATAGATAGTAATAAGTATTTTTCACTGTCCTCCACTAGCCATATTATCTTACATATTGGAAATGACACATCATCATGATGAAAATAATGAACAATGACTATGTCTCGAGGATTGCTATAATCTGAATACTAAAGTCTCCCTAGACTCCATGTTAGAGTCTGTATTAGGAAGACTTTTCAGCACTCAGACAAATATTTTAGAGAAACAGCTTAAAGGTATAAAATTTATTTGGTTCACAGTTTCAGAAGTCTTTGTTCATGGTCATTCATGCCATTGTTTCTGGACCGTGTAGTGTGTCTTAGTGTTTCATTGCTTTGAAGAGACACCATGACCATAGCAACTCTTTATAAAAGAGAGCATTTAATTGGGTCTGCCTTACAGTTTCAGAGATTTAATTTATTATCATCATGGTGGGAAGCATGGCAGTATGGAGACAGACATGATGCTAACGAGGTAACTGAGAGTTCTACATCTGAATAAGCAAGCTGCAAGAAGAAAGAGAAAGATACTGGGCCTGGCTTCAGCATTTGAAATCCCAAAGCCCACTTCCAGTGACACACCTCCTCCAACAAGGCCACACCTCCTGATCCCTGTCAAGTACTGCCACTCCCTAATGGCCAAACATTCAAATCTATGAACCTATGGGAGCCATTGCTATTCAAACAACCACATTCTACTCCCAAGTACCCACAGGTTTATAAGCATATCATAATGCAAAAATGTATTCAGTCCAATTTCAAAAGTCCACATAGTCTATCACAGCCACAACTGTTACATGCCTGAGTCTCATCAGCTTTCCTTGGAGGAAAATTCTACAGCCTCCTTTTTCTTTCTTCCTTTCTTTTTTCTTTCTCTCTTTTTTCCTTTTTTAAATTTTTTTGCAAAGGTGCTTATATTTTTATTTAATTAACATTTTTCATACTGAGCACAGTTTCCCTTCCCATCTCTCTTCCTGTTCCCTCTTACCCATCTCCAATCTGCCCCCCTCCCTCCTCCCCATCCACTTCTCCTCTGTCTCTAATCAGAAAGGAGCAGGACTCCCATGGGATTAAACAAAGCATGGCACATCAGGTTGAGCCAGGACTGAAGTAATCCAGCATGGGAAACAGGCTCCCAAAAGCCACCTAAGCGCCAGGGACAGGTCCTGATCTCACTGTTAGTAATCTTACAAACAGAAGAAGCTACACAACTGTCACACACATGCAGAGGGCCTAGGTCAGTCCTGTGCAGGATCCCTGACTGTTGGTCCAGAGTCCATGAGCTCCCACAAGCTGAGGTCAGCTGTTTCTGTGTGCAATCCCTTTTTTATATCCTTGACTCTAAAGCTAGAACCATGTGACCAAAGCTGAATGAAATTCTACTGCTTTCTAAGGTTGGAACATGGCCCTTTCATCTGAATATATTTCACCAGGTTTGTGATTTTAGTGGTTTCCTTCACCGCCTTAGTTTGGCTGTCCTGGAACTAACTCTGTATACCAGCAGTTCTTAACCTGTTAGTGACAATTCCTTTGGGGGTCAAATGACCCTTTCACAGGGGTCACATATCAGATATTTATATTACAAGAAGTAAAATTGCAGTTATGAAGTAGCAATGAAAACGATTTTATTGTTGGGGTCACCACAAACATAAAAAAATAAACTGTATTAAAGGGTCATAGCATTAGGAAGGTTGAAAACTGCTTCTATAGACCAAGCTGGCCTTGAACTCAGAGATCTGCCTGCCCCTGTCTCCAAAGTGCTGGGATTAAAGGTGTTAGCCACCATACCTAGCCTAAACAGATCCTAAACTGGATGGGATCTTACCCAGAGTTCATCAATTTCTTTATTCTACTTAGAATCAAATTTTTCTTTTAAATTTTTTATCTCTTTGAGCACTGCATATAACTCCATTACACTTACTGACGCTCTTTTTCTCAAACGGTACATTTTGTATTTCCCTTGCTTAGCTCGTTCCTCTTCATAATAAGACCTGCATAAGACTGGCCACCAATAATCATGTGACACAGTCAATACTAGGCTGTTTTGAAATCTCCTCTGCCAAGTCCATTAACCCAAAGTTTAGCCTCAGGCAGACTTCTCAGACAAGGATCAAAAGCAGCCATATTCTTCATAAAAATATTATGATCTCTAGGAGACATACATTCTTCCTCTTTGAAACTTCTTAAGCTGGGCCCCACAGTTCAAATTTCCCTCTGCACCACTGTCTTTCATGCTCCTACTGGGAGGCCCATTAAGCTCTGCTTAAAGTGTTCAATTGTTTTCCTAGTCCAAAGTCCCAAAGCATTCCATATTCCTCTAAACAAAAGCACAGTCAGGCCTGTCACCGCAGTACCCCTTCTTAGTACCAACTTCTGTCTTAGTTCTATTGCTGTGAAGAGACACAATTAAGGTGGCAATTCTTGTAAAAGAAAGCATGTGATTGAGTCTGGTTTACAGATTCAGAGGCTTAATCCAATACTGTCATGGCAGAAAGCATGGTATCACAGAAGCAGACATGGTACCAAAGAGGTAAGTGAGCATTCCATATCTGGATCAGCAAGCAGCAAGAAGAGAAAGATACTGAGCCTGGTTTGAGTATTTGAAATCTCGCCCCACCTCCAGTGACATATTTCCTCCAACAAGGCCACACCTACTTCAACAAGGCCACACCTACTCCAACAAGGCCACACCTATTCCAACAAGGCCACACCTACTCCAACAAGGCCACACCTACTTCAACAAGGCCACACCTACTCCAACAAGGCCACACCTACTCCAACAAGGCCACATCTATCTCTTAATCCCTGTTTAGTAGTTCTACTCTATAATGGCCAAACATTCAAATCCATGAGTGTATGGAGGTTATTCTTATTCAAATCACTACATGGTATAAGAAAGAACACATGGCAAGAGGCATGAGGTGGGGTAAAGTATGCACCTAGTGGTGGACAGGAAGTAGACAAGAAAGACTAGGAACAAGATCATCTTTGAAGCATGCACCTAGGGACCTAGTTCCTCTAACCAGGACCTCCTATTAAATCTCTACTACTAACCAATAATGGCTCCATCAATGGACTAATCCACTGATGGGGAGAGAGCCCTCAAATGCTTCAGCTGGCCAACAGACCTTTAACTCTTGAGCCTTTGAGGGAGTTTTGAGGTTCAAACCATAATAAAACCTAGTACCCAATGCCCAGCATTATTAGATGTGACATTTTGCAAAGCAATTAAGTACCCTTACAAAAGAGGCTGAAGGGAGCTGCCTTGTCCTTTCTATCATGTGAGGAGGAAACAAAAAGACTCCATCTTTGAAGCAAAGTAAATCCTCACCAGACACCAAATCTATAATCTCTACCTCAGAATGCCTCACCACAAGGATTGCAAGCAATTTATTTCTGTTGTAAGTTATATTGCCTGCATTTTTCAACCCAAATGGACTGTGAAAAAATACCCACTACGTACCAACACTGTGCAGGGCAAGTCTCAAACCCACACAATAGCTCTGCAAGATAAACAGTGTTATCTATAGTACAGATGAAGAAACTAAACTCAGAAAGAACAAGAGACTTCACCAAAACTGTTAAATGGAAGAAGCGAGAGTCTCACCCTGCTTCATCTCTTTGTTTCACTGTAGCAGGCAAGGTGCCTCCATAGACACCAAAGCCTATAGTTTTTCTAAAAATTATTTGTGTGGGTAAATAAAAAATATATAATAGTTAAAGAGCTTGCTATGCTCATAATAAAAAATTATTATTATAGAAATGACTCTCAGACCCTATGACAGTATGGATGTTAAAAAGAATCTTGATATTTTCTTCAACTTGTATTTCTCAAATAAGGTCTGTTTCATAAGACCTGAAAGCAAGGAATATTTAACCTACCTTCTATTGATAAGCCTTTTCTGGATTTTACTGGATGCTGTAATGCATTTTTAGGTCCACAGTAATTTTCCTGCAAACTTAGGAAAGATCATGTCAGAGGGCTGTGGATTTGATGCTATTTTTAAGCATTGCAATTTTCCAGAATTAGGCCCCATTAGGAGGTCTGTGAAAGTAAAGTACAAGGTGATACAAGCTTTCCCATCCGCCATTTCCTCACATGAGAACCCATGCTTCATAGATTATGGAATCATAGCCAGGAAAATCATGAAATTAAGAAAAACTAGTTGACTACACATATGCAGCCATGATTCCTAAACATCTCCATATATCCAGCTGAGGTTAATCAGGAGATCAAACTCCTCTAAAAGAAATGATCACTAAGAATGTGTCATCAAAGGTGACACAGACCAATGCTCACTTGTTCATTTTGTATTTGCTGTTTAAATCATATTATTCACGTATGCTTTGTGATTTTTTTTTCTACTTGAACAACACAATTTGGAGAGAACTAACTGGGATTTAAAATCAGCTTTCTCTTTCATATATGAATTCATTCCCCTTCAGATATTTTTCTTAGAGAGAACATTGAATAAAGAGGCTAGCAGAAGAGCAGGCTATAATCTGAGTTGTAAATTAATAACTTAGACCATTAAAGAACGAGGTTCATTCATTAGTGAGCTAAATGCACTTGACCAAAAAGGACATATTTTATTTCTTCCTAGACACTTGATAAAATACTGGCTCTCAAGCATGGTCTGGGAAAGAATGCTGTTTAAAGTTTGATTCAGTTCTTTCATAACCGAAGCACACTATTTAATTCCCAGGGGTCATAAAATCTGCCCTTTATGCTCTTGCTATTCACAATTCTGCACTTGCAACTATAAGTTACTAAAAATATTGAAGGAATTACAACAGCTGTTCAGAGCTGAAATTCTATGCCCAGAAACTGCTGCAGGACTGGAAATTGCCCATCATTGCTGAGTCAGTCATTTGTGTGAACGTCTGCCAGGAAGCAGCTGTCATTTTGTGCCAAATTTAGCAGGTGCTGTGCTCATGTTCCAAAGTAGAGACAGAGTCTCTCTAAAAATATCTATCTTCCTTGTTCACCAAAGCACCACATTATTCTGGGAATGAATGCATTTCTAGCAACAATAGAGTACGTGTGTGTTTGTTTATCTTTTCACCATTTTGTGTTTTAAAAAAAGATTTGTTTATGCCATAGTGTGGGATGGAACATGTAACTCAGTGTCTGAGGCACTGTACACCACAGATGCTGGAAGAATGAAGGCTCAGCCAAGCAGCTCCAACTCTTCTCAGGAGTCAGACAGCAAAATCCTCACAGCAAAAAGCACCTGGTTCACTTATTTTTAAGTTTCGGGCATTATTTTGGCATGCCTATTTACTTTCTGGACGCTCCTCTTTACCTCAGTGTCAAACAGTAGGAATTTGTCACGAGTTTACACTGAAAACTGGATTTTTAGCTGGAGGATAAGTGTAATTACAGAAGATTTATTTTTTAATTAGATTTTAAAGTAATGGGTTCCATAATGGTTTTGGTTCTAGCTTTCTAGTTCTTTTTCATAACTACTCCACATGGTTGCACAAACCTTAGCATTACAGGCTAGGATCTACAAACAAGAGAGAACAACCTCACTTAAAATAATCTTTTCCAGTTTCATCCCCTTGCCAGCAAATCTTCTAGTCTTATTTTTCTTCATGGTTGAATATAATTTCCTTGAGTCTACCTATTACATTTCATTATCTAGTCATCATCTCATGGACTTCTAGGCTGGTTCCATTTCCTGGTTGTTGTGAAAAGGATATCAATAAGCATGGATGAGCAGGTATAGCAGTAGAAGGCTGGAAGGTCCTATGGGCATATGCCCAGGAGTGATTATATCTGGATTAGATGATACTCCTACTTCTAGCTTTTTGAAAACCTTCATGTCAATTGCCATAGTGACTGCTGCACTAGGCTACACACCCACTAGTTACAGGTTCCTTCCTGTTTGGTGGAACAGTGTAAGAAGTGCTGGTATTAGGTCTTCTTTGACAGTTTGGTAGAATTCTGTAGTAAATCTATCTGTTTCTAAACTTTTATTTGTGGGGACACTTATAATTACTGCTTTAGTTTCCTTGCTTGTTATGGGTATAGCAATCCTGATGGCAGTTATTTATTTTCAAGGCTCCAGAACCAGGATCCCATACATCCCAAGCATGCAGGATTGCCAACAATGGCAAGGTTTGATGTTATTCTGCGATCCCTGTATGTTATCTGGCAATTTTCCCTTAGTGATTTCAGCACTGATTTATTTTTCTTTGTATTTTTGACATCTCAACTATGATGCATTGGGAAGAGATTCTTCTCTGGTCATGTCAACTTGGAGTGCTAGATGCTACCTGTATTTTGATTTATTTTTCCGCATTTGGGGAAGTCTTGGGTATAATACAGTGAAAAAGTATGTATAATCCACTATGTCTCAGCTCTGCCTTACAGGCCACAAATTCTAGGGTTTGGTCTCCTGAGGATGCCCAGACATCTTGAAGCTTTTGTGGTGCTCATTGACTTTTTCTTATGTGTGTGTCTGTGTGTCATTGTCTTGACTGTGCCCCTTGTCCCTGATAGTCTTTTTTTTTATTGATCTTCGTTGATAATGGTGTATTTTTTGAATTGGATCTTTTGTAACAGGTCTTTCTTTGGTCTACCAATTCCCAAATTATGACACATAGACTTATTATTAATTATGAAATTATGCCTAGGCTTGTTCCCAATTAGCTCTTAAAACTTAAATGAACTCATTTATATTAATCTACATTCTGCCATGTGGCTTGTTACCTCTCCTCCATACTGTACAACCAACCTCCTCTGCTTCTTCATGGCAAATCCTCCCCCCACCCCACCATCACCCTCCACCCCATCCCACCCCTGCCAGATTCTTCCCTTGAGTTTTCTCTCCCCAGAAGTTCCATCTATTCTCTCCTGCTCAGCTATTGGCCATCCAGATCTTTCTTAAACCAATCAGAAGGTGCATTACACAAGTAAAACAGAGACACCTTCACACAGTGTGGTCAAATATCCCACAAAGGTCTTTCATTTCCAGAATTTCTACTAGCTGTTTTGTTTGTTTGTTTTTAGTGTTTCTATATTCTTTTTTTTATTTTTAAAACATTTATTTATTTATTTTATGTGAATTGGTGTTTTGCCTGCATGTATAACTGTGTAAAGGTGTCAGATCTTGGAATTACAGACAGTTGTTAGCTGCCATGTGGATGCTGGGAATTGAACTCAGGTCCTCCGGAAGAACAGTCAGTGCTCTTAACCTCTGAGCCATCTCTCCATCCTGTGTTTCTATTTTCTTTCTAAATTTTGCTTCTGTACTTTCACATTTTTCCTATAGAGTAGTGAATCTTTCATTCACTTTTTTAACTTTCAAATCTATGTCTTTAATTGATTTGGAAAGTTTCTCTTCCGTGTTTTGGACTATTTGAATCCTCTAGCCAACCTTTGAACCTCTTTTCAATTTTTATTTATTTATATATATTGTGTATGTATATATGTGTATGCACCATTGCATGCATGTGGAAGCCAGGGGACACCTTGAGACAGTCACTTCTCTCTTTCCAACATGTGAATTCCAGGATTTGAACCTATATCAAATTTTACCCACTCAACCATCTCACCCAATGGTCTTGAACCTTTAAAAGCTAGTACTCTGAAGTCTTTTGCTGGCATTTAGTCATCACACCATCTTTTTTCTGGTGCTATGAAGCTGTTTGTGGAGCTGTTGTAGTAGAGTATTGCCTCTTGTGTTTAATCTTTCTTTGCTGTATTTCATACAAAAGTTGACAGGGGTGTGTCCCTGCTTTATAGTTTCTTTCCTTTCCCACAGTTTTTGCTTGTTTGATTTATTTTAGATGAGTCCTCCAAGTGGGTTTTCTTTGCTTGGGTTTAAGTTAACTATAATAAAATTTATGACTGATTGACAAATATCTCAGTATTAGCTGTGGGAAAGCTACTGTAGTCCTGGCTTGTGTTTGTAGGTGTGAGGGCATGTGCACTAGGGTCCTGTGGGTCCACAGGATCCTATCTCAGGTGGGAGAGTCTATTGTTCAGCATCACTTACCCTGAGGCTCTTGGGAATGCTGTTCACAGCCAATCTGGACTCAACAGGCACTCTTTAGAAATGACACCAGCTCCTGCTTCAGTGGCCTTCTGAGTAGCCTCTCCCACTTGTCTGCTTGTTTTTCACTTGCTCACTGTCAACTGCACTACTGCTCTGAGCTTGGGTGGCCCTGTTGTCCCACCCCCAGGAGACAGGAGTGTCCATATGGCTGTCACTTGACAGTAGTTTTGCAAACAAAACTTTCTTAGCCGACACAGTCCCTTAGCTTCTGTCCTACCATCCATGACCTTCTGAGTATCTCTCTATAGGATCCATCTCACTGACTTTGTTCAAGCCATTACGTCCACTACAGATAAACTACTTGTCATCTTACAATAGCCAGTCACATCTGTTAGATGAGCTTTTTCTCAAGAAATGAATAAACTCTACTAACTCCAAATAGGCCACTAATAACAGACCAAAGAAATCTGTCCACACAAATTCAGCTTGCTGAAGCAATAAATTTAGTTCAATTAGGGCAAAGGCAGCAAAAACGGCTTACAATTGGCTAGAGTACTGAAGAAAATGCCTCTCATAGCATCAATTAACTGTCTATAAATTCTCAAAGAGTAGCCGGGTCTCATGAGCCCCTTTCTGACTCCATGACTGAACAATAATGGGTTCAACTGAGTGGAGGTGGTTTGTGAGTAAATGTAGCTGCTGAGAGTTCAAGAGGGCAATAGCCATGTTGTAGGTGAACTTTTCTTTCCCAGCACCCAATCCCTAGTAACCAACACAGAGGCTTAATATCAATTATACATGTTCAGCCAATAGCTTAGGCTTGTTACTAACTCTTATATTTTAAATTCACCCATATTTTTTCATCTATTCACCTTTGCCACATGGTCTGGTACCTTTTCTCAGTATGACATGCCCATCTTGTTTCTCTCTGTATCTGTTGGCAACTCCCCTAATTCAGCCCTCCTTCTTTCCAGTCCTTAGTTTGTCCTGCCTATACTTCCTGCATGTCTACTGGCCAATTAGTTTTTATTAACAATGAGAGCAACATATTTTCACAGTGAACACACAGCACCATGTCACATTCAGAGAACAGCATTCAGTAGCAATTTTAAGGAGACTCTTTCTCCA
Organism: Sigmodon hispidus; assembly: GCA_004025045.1. Taxonomy (NCBI): domain Eukaryota; kingdom Metazoa; phylum Chordata; class Mammalia; order Rodentia; family Cricetidae; genus Sigmodon; species Sigmodon hispidus. Next base: position 10,591 of record PVIH01012752.1, read on the forward strand.
AGAAATGCTTATCTTTTCATATTTACCTTCTCAATATGTTTACACTAGGTCTGTGCTGGGATGGGCTGGTATTATTAGTCTCCTTTCTTTATAGGTGATTTGATGCTCATGTTCCTTGTCTTTCCTTAATTGTGAATACTTTCCTGACAGCACCTGTACTGCCTTTTGGAAACAATCCTTTTCTTGTCATGGAAATTCACTCTTGAGAAAACCAAGAAATACTCAGAAAGTCAGGTAACGCTAGGGTTTTTTGTTTGTTTGGTTGGTTGGTTGGTTTTAGTTTTGGATTTTTTGTTTGTTTTTGTTTATTTTTGTTGTGGTTGTTTTGAGACAAGGTTTCACTATACCAGTTCTGACTCTCCTCGAATTCTCTCTGTAGACTAGGCTGGTTTCAGACTCACAGAGAACTCAGTTTTATCTGCGTCTTGCTAGCAGACATTGTACATTGTGAAGATGTGTTAGTCTGATTGGTTTAGTAAAAAGCTGAATGGCTAATAGCTAGGCAGGATTCAGGCACAAAGGATTCTGGGAAGAAGAAGGATGGGGTCACCAGGCAGACAGAAAGAAAGCAGAATAAATGAGGAATAAAGAGAAAAGGTAACCAAGCCACTTAAAAGAATATAGATTTGAAAATATAAAATAATTTAAGTTGTAAGAACCAGTTAGGAACAAGCCTAAACTACAGCAAAGCTTTCATAATTAATGTAAGTCACTGTGTCATTATTGAGGAGGTGACGGTCCCAATGAAAGTCTGACTACACATACTTGTTTTATTTATTTCCTCCATTGAGTCCACAAGGTAGATAAGTTTAACTCATTTCATAGAAAGTAAACTAAAGCCCAGAAAAGATAGGGGCCTAATACCAATAAGTAGCAGAATTAGAATTGGATTATAAAACTTGTATTTTATGGAAGCCAACTAAATAATCTGGTTTTGAATTTTCTCAAACAATGGGCACAGTTAAGGTTTTAAAAAGTAAAATATCTTTTTACAAAATATTTTAAATGTGTGTACATATAGGTAGAGGTCAGGAGCTTACTATGTAACTAACCCAGGTTCACCATGAATACTAGGGTTATAGGTATGTATCACACCTGGTTAGTTTTCCATATCTTTACCAGCTTCTATTACCATCATGCACAGTGAGTTTGCCTAAGGTATCAGTCAACTTCATATACATGTATTTAAAAATATTTTACAATAAAACAAAAACAGCATATGTGAAATAGATGAGGAAACAAGAAGAACATGGGCAGAAGAGGGAGAAAAGGGAATTCAGTGTAATATGTTTTAAAATTTTAAATATAGCAGAAAATGTTTATTCTCACATCATTAAAAAATGTGTTGGGACTCTTCAAACATCAAGATCTATAGACTGTCTTATTATATATCTGTGTACTCTGATCTTCCTGATTGGACTATTTCTTCTTTTCTTCTGATATATTCTGATAAATGTTCTACAATTCTTAGTTCTTATATCCTTTGAAGCTGTTCCTGCAAACCTCACCTTGCCATCTACCTTATCATCACTAGACAGAATCATTTGTCGATCCATCCAAGAGAGAATAAGACCATTACCACAATTTTTTAGCTAAATTTGAAGTAAACTTTATTAAATACTAGCCAAGACTAAGGACACTGGTTAGATTCATATCCCGGATTCTCAGAGAATTACTGCATTAGTCCAGTGCTTACAAAGGCAAATCCCAGAAGGCTTTGTACTTCTTGCCTTTGTTCAGTGAGGCACAAGCATGCGTCCTGACATACTTCTTGACTGTGTGTGATCAAGTACATCATGTGCAGTCAGGACAATCAACCCTGTTGACAGAAATGAAAACACATGGCTTGTAATCTTACTTGAACAACTGCCCCAACATTTCAAGAAGTTACCTGTCCTTGGGTGGATGAGGTTTACAGATTCATCTGTCCAGGGCAAGGAGGACTTACAGCTTAGAGGTTTGTTTGTTTTATAGATCTCTTAAGCACAATAATTTAATATTAAAATATAACTTTAACCCTCATATACTGCTTCCTCCACCTTCCTCCACTTTCTACTGACCACTTCCTCCACTTTCTACAGAGACTTGGGCCTCTGAAACATCTAGTGTGAACATCTAAATGCACATCTATTGTAGAAGATTTCCAGCCCTGTTTGGGCCAGAGGTTTGGACCTTGCTCGCAGCAGCTTTTTCCCCTAAAGAAATGAATCAGATGCTTATATTAATTTCATACTGTTTGGCCTATGTCTCAAACACATTACTAGCTAGCTCTTTTATCTTAATTCAACCCATTTCTAGTAATCTATCTGCCATGTATCCAGGCCCATGGCTCACCTTTATTCCTTACATGGCTCTTCTTCGAAAGTCAGATGGAGACTGACTAACTCTGCCCTCCTTCTACCTGTCTCTCCTCTGATACTCCACCCACTTCTATGGTGCCCCACGTAGGCCAAACCAGTTACTTTATTTATAGCATCTAGAGAACATTTCCACCACACACATTTTTCTCCTCTACTTAATTATAAGCCCCAAGACAGCATCATGTGTAGTGGGATTGTGCTCTGTTCCATTGTAAATATATGTGTCCCATCTACTGATTTAATAGAAATGCTGATTAGCTGAAGGCAGACAGGAAGTATGAGTGGGTTATCAGACTAAGAAAACTCTGGAAACCAGGAGAAGCCATCAGATGTAGAGGACAACTATGGTGCTCTGAGAAAAGGTACTGAGCCACATGGCTGAACAAGATAAGAGTCATGGATTAGTTTAAGAATTAACAGTTAGCAAGTTATATACCTGGGCTATAAGTCAATCAGCGTAAAATTAATATAAGTGTCTGTGTGTTTGTATGGGACTGCGAGTCTGCAAGTCTGGACTATAGGCTGGACAGGCCAGAAATACATGCAACATTCATATCTTATTAATCCTTAAACCATGAGCATAGATGACTTGGTACATTTTTCAGTATAACTGCAGAATAAGAAGAAACCCATTGTCTCTATATTGGATGGACAGATAAAGAAATACACAAAGAATGGTCTTGATCCACATTTTTCTAGGCTCAGAAGTTGGTTCTCTGCCTTTACTGGTTGTAATATTGGATCTCTTTGCTCTTTTTTTCTCATATGTAAAATGAGATATTGATGATATGTACCTTTTAGTATAAGAATGTGAGGATTTGGGGCTGGAGAGATGGCTCAGCAACTAAGAGCACTGACTGTTATTCCAGAGGACCTGAGTTCAATTCCCAACATCCACATGGCAGCTAACAACTGTCTGTACTTCCAAGATCTGACACCCCTACACAGTTGTACATGCAGGCAAAACACTAATTCACATAAAATAAAAATAAATAAATACTTGAAAAAAAGAATGTGAGGATTTAATGAGGATGCATTTCTATAAACCAAGAATTTAAAAATTGCCCATCAAAATTCCAACACGACATTTTACAAACTTTGAAAGAACAATACTCAACTTCATTTGGAATAACAGGAAAGCCAGGATTGCCAAAACGATTTTGCTCAACAAAAAAACCTCAGGAGGCATCACCATCCCCAACTTCAATTTACACTATAGAGCTACAGTAATAAAAACAGCATGGTACTGGCATAAACAAAGACTTGTGGATCAACAGAATTGAATTGAGGATCCAGACATTAACCCAAAAACCTATGAACACCTGATCTTTGACAAAGAGGTCCAAAATATTCAATGGAAAAAAGATAATATATATAACAAATGGTGTTGGCATAGGTGGATGGTAGTGTGTAGAAAAATGCAAATAGATCCAAGCCTGTCACCCTGCACAAAACTCAAATCCAAGTGGATCAAAGACCTCAACTTAAACCCAGCCACACTGAACTTGATATAAAAGAAAGTGGGAAATACCCTCCAATGAATTGGCATAGGTGACCACTTCCTAAATATAACACCAGTGGCACAGACACTAAGATCAACAATCAATAAGTGGGAACTCCTGAAGCTAAGAAGCTTCTGTAAAGCCAAGGACACTGTCAATAGGACAAAACGACAGCCTACAGAATGGGAAAAGATTTTCACCAACCCTACAAGTGATAGAGGACTGATCTCTAAAATATATAAAGAACTCAAGAATCTAGAGCCCAAAACCTTGAATAACCCAATCAAGAAATGGGGTTCAGAATTAAAAAGGGAATTCTCAGCAGAAGAATTAGGAATGGCTGAAAGGCACTCTTTAGCCATCAGAGAAATGCAAATCAAAACAACTTTGAGATACCACCTGACACCTGTTAGATTGGCTAAGATAAAAGACACAGATGACAGCCTATGCTGGAGAGGAGGTGGAGCAAGGAGAACACTCCTCCATTGTTGGTGGGAGTGTAAGTTTGTTTAGCCACTCTGGAATGCAGTATGGCGGTTTCTCAGAAAACTGGGAATCAATCTCCCCAAGAATTCAGCAATACCACTTCTAGGTGTATATCCTAAAGAAACACATTCACACTCAAAGGCATTAGCTCAGCTATGTTCATGGCAGCATTATTTGTAATAGGAAGAACCAGGAAGCAACCTAGATGCCCCTCAACTGAAGAATGAATTAACAAACTGTGATACATCTACACAATGGAGTACTACTCAGCAGTAAAAAAAAAAAAAAAAAAAAAAAAAAAATCCTAAAATTTGCAGGCAAATGGATGGATTTGGATTTGGAGAATATCCTCCTGAGCGAGGTCTCACAAACCCAGAAAGATAAGCAGGGAATGTATTCACTCATTAGTGGACTCTAAACAAAAAAGCAAAAAGCAAAGCATGTCCAAGCTGCAAACCACAACCATTGAACAGCTTAGGACCTGATACACCTTGGACTGGCACCTTGAATCCCACTCCCTCTAGAGGAACACTTGACTCAGTTTTGATGTTGGGGTGAGGAAACTGGATCTGCCAGGAGTGGATGCTGAACTAAGCCATGTTGGGATGTTGGGACCTTGGGACCTCCTGCCCTTGCTGGGGATGAGATGGGGAGATGTGGAGAAGATAGAGTGACTGGAGGGGGTGGGAGGGGTAAGGGAGCTTGAACAAGGATATACACAGAAAATTTGACTTTATTCATATAATAATTAAAAATTGAAATATTTAGAAATGGCACTTAAATATTCATTTTGAGATATGTATTGACAAAATAAATATTATTCAACCACATATATGGGCCATGCAAGAGAAGAAAACATACCCCATAGTCAGACTCCAGGTACTCCAGTTGTTCTCACCTGGTGTTTGTGTGGTCAGTGCAAATGGGTAATTGATACCGTTACTACTTCAATCAGGGATTTGGTCGCTGGAATTCACTTTAGAGGTCACTCAGTAGAAGCTTCTCATTGAATGAATGAGGAGACAAAAGTGAGGTAGCTTTCTGAGGCACCAGACTTATGCATAATGGTATTTCTCTTTCCACATTGGCAGGTATCACCAGAAAGCCTGAGTGTTCTTAAATTTATTTGGGAGAGAAAAAAAGTGAGACAGACTGACTTAGCAGCTGCTCTTATGCAAAGCAGATCTCATTATTTCCTGCACAGTGCCGAACTCTACTCCTCCTAGTGAACTACGGTGCCCTTCTTGGATAAAGCTACCATGAGTTCCAGAAAATGCTTCTAATTGCCTAATGAGTGACAGGAGGAATTTCAGAAAGTTAAACTGCCTTCATGTTATCCGGGGAGAATTTCTTCAATTTTATTTCTTCTGTGAGAGTGGAGATGATTATTAGTTGCTCCAATAAGATCAGGGGTATTATTGAGTAGAATGAAAGATGTGCTTGTTTTCTCCTTAGATTCCAAATAGCATTGTAAAGAGATGCCTTACTTCTGAGGAGAATGCTGCAAGCCATCCTTCCTTCCTCTCCGTGCTCAGGGGCACTTCAGTAGGACATTTTGGCATGCAGTGAAACAACATTAGATTATTTAATGAGAACATGTAGAAAATGCTAGAAAATATGCTAGTACTTAAACCTTCCTGAAGACTGGCTGAAATTATTAGTGCCCACAAAATTAGGCCATCATGCTTTAAACATGAAATATGAAAGAGTGAGATGGTTTAGTAGGTAACTGACAGCCTGAGTTCAGCCCCTGGCACCCACATGGTAGAAGAAGGGGTAAGTCTGAAAATTGTCTTCTGACTCCACATGTGTGCCATGGCACGTGCATGTACATACCCACAAACACACATATTAATTAAACTATGTAAAACTCTTGCTTCAATTCAGTTAAATGAACACTTCATGTTCCTGAAGAACTGAGAATGACAGACAGGCAGTGGAACCATTTGTGATCAGTTACATTTGTCCCTGTCTTTTTTAAAAAAATATTTTATTAAACTTTTAAAAGTGTGTGTGTGTTTGTATGTCTTTTGAAGTAAATTTTTATTCAAAAAGTTTTTTCCCACACTCACCACTGTTCCCTTTCCTTCCCTCCTCCCCATCTTCCCTCAGGCCTCCACCCCATTCCCCCATCCACCAAGGAATCCCAAGGTGGGCCAGTTCAGTCTGGCATATCCAGCTAAGGTAGGACCAAGTCCCTCCCCCCAGTATCAAGGCTGAGTTATGTGTTCCTCTGTAGAGAATGGGCTCTGAGAAGCCAGTTCATGCACCAATAATAAACTCTGGTCCTACTGCAAAAGGCTTCACAAACCACTTATGCTGTTTAACCGCCATCTACATTCAAAGGGTTTAGTTCCTTTCCATGAAGTCTCAGCTGTCATTTCAGAGTCACTGAGCTCCCAATAGCTCAGGTCAGCCATCTCTGTGGGTCTCCTCCTCATGATCCTGATCCCTTTGCTCATATAATCTCTCCTCCTTCTCTTCAGCTTGACCAGGAGCTCGACCTGGTGCATAGCTATGGATTTCTGCTTCTACATCAGTCACTGGATGAAGATTCTCTTCTGATGGGGCTGGCTTTCCAGAGGCCTCACTTTGTTCTCTTAAAGTTTTACTAGAGCTTCTGGGTTCTGTCTTTAAGCTTCCTTGCAGTGCTGGGGAACTTGAGTCCTACAGACAGAAGAGCAAGTTAGAGCACCCTCTCAGACTTCTTACTAATCTCCAAATCCTTTCTGGACCCTTAGCTACTTAGATTCGCCTCATGAGAAGCCTTCAGTCAACAGACACTTCATACTAACCAGATGTCTACAAAGTACCAGCAACCCTGGGTCTCTATGCTCTGGGCATCACTGTGTCTGCATCATACAGGCCATGATGGACTCTCCTCTGAGTCCATATCCAAAGGCCGAGGATAGACACTAGACCCTGTCCCATTCTATTCAACTATTGCATGAATACAGTTTATGTGCATGTACACATACACACACACACACACACACACACACACACACACACACCATGTAAAGCAAAATTAAGGCAATGCTAAATTATTAAGTAAGTATTACAAAAACAAACTGTAGTGGCAAAGGAAACTCTAAATGTCCTGTTAAAAGTGAAGACCTACTTAGGTAGTCCCTGTCTAGGACAGAGAATGATGACTCCAGAGGGGACATGGAGCAGACATGACAGAAAAGGAGAAAAAAAACAGAGAGCCTCTGCCTTTTCCTTAGATCAATTCTTTTAGAAAACTTTAAAGTATCCAGCTTTTTCTCTTTTAAATTTGTATAAATTGCTTCAAAAACTAGATAGATCCCTTATTAGTTTTACAACATGGGTAACTTCCTCAGAGACTGGGAGTCATGTCTTTGAGACCCAAATATAAAGGAGCTTTAGCTAAAATCTCCCAGAGTGAAAAAAAGAAACTGCATGTGTGAAACCATAGCTCCAAGCTTGGAAACTACCTTTGTCACAAACATACAAACATACAGAAGTCTGTTTTCCTTCAGCTAACCAATTAGCTAGCAATAGCCAAACCATCACCAAGTGCAGTTACAAGTAACTACATGAGGTGAATGGAGCTTCCAAACCCACTACATAAGGAAAATTGGCTTATTACTGCTTTGTTTTGTTATGTTTGGGGTTGGGGGAGATGATTTCTGGTTTTGGTTTTTGGCATCATTGGCATGACTTTTTCTCTTCTCTGTCTTCCTCCAGGCAATTGCTGAGATTTACAGCTTGCCTGATTAGGGAATTATTTTTTCTTCTTTGAAACTTTAATAAAATTGTCTTTGAGTTTTTCTTTGAATGCATTTTTCAATTCTTTTATTCACATGACTGAGAACTGTTAGGGTCTGAAAGAGGTTCCCCAAAAGACCGCCAACCATGATGCAATAAGCAAGAGCATCTATTATATCAAATGTATATGGGGTCGCTCACCTGTACCAACCAGATGGTGACAACCATGAGAAAAATCCAAGCACCACTAAGGGGAGTTCCTGGAGCAGTGAAGTCATTGAGTCATTTTACCTACGACTGGCTTGAGTGTCAATTATGTCAGTACATTTCTAGTTGGTTAAGGTTGGAAAGGGTGGACTTAAGGGTATAGAGTTTCCATTCTTGGACAAGTCTGGTCCAGTCCTAGACATTGTCCTTATTTGGTTATTGCCTGGGGGTGGGGGAGGGTCCAGTATCAAGGGCATTAGAGATTGATTGCACTTTGCTTGGAACTGAGACCTAGTTCTTAACTGAGTTATTCCTAATCATGTCATGATATTTGCCTGTTTCTCTCAAGAACCTCAAAGAGGACCCCAGGTTTTTCAAAGTCACATGTGAGGACTCTGGGAAACTCAGATATCTGAAAACATCCATATGACACCCCAGTTTCTGCCATGAGCCCCATAAAGAACCTCTGGTGCAAGAGCTCAGGTGTGCCCTGCTTCATGGACCTGGCCCTGATACATAGGCATCCTGCTTGCTTTCCCTAAATGCCCTCCATAATCCTAGAACACACCTCCTAAATTGATCCTCTAGTTGCCTATGAATTTTGTTCTTCCAGGTTTCCAGACAAATGACCCAATGTCACTAGCCTGGGTTGCTTTAGTGGCTATCTAACTATCTGAAACCCTAGCACCCTAGTTTATCCTCACCTAAAGTGAGAGAGAAAGCCTCCATTGTAATGCCTGAAGCTCAATTCCCCAGAGAGACCACCAGAGACAGAGATGTTGAAAATGCAACAGCAAGGTTTATTGTCAGAGCAATACAAGCCAAGCAGGGAGCTTGTTCCCCACACCTGCACCCAATATGTGGTGCAAGAAAAAGCTGAGCACCCCAAGTTACACAAGGTTTTCATAGGCAAAAACCACAAAGCAGGGTTACTTGGGGTCAAGGGTGCAAGTGTACTGCTGGTTGGCTGGTGTTTAGGGACTTTTTACAGCCTAACATTTCTAGAACCCACCTGGGTGGGATGGCTGTTTTACTGCCTTAGGGTTGGATCATCCAGGTGTCCTTAGATAGTGCTTAGCTTATTCTTTCTTGGAACTGGGCAAGCCCCTGCCAGGAATGTGAAACTGAACTCTATTTTACCTCTAGAGTACAAAATGGCTACTAGAATACAAAATGGGGTTTCTTGACCCCCTTCACTCATCAGTCTCAAATTCCCCACTTTAGCCATAGCACATATAGTAATGAAACATTACTAGTTGTTCTAACGAGCAACCTACCCAACTCCATTTTAAAACCAGAAGCCATTATGCTGTATTTTTTAAAAAAGTTTTTCTTTGAGAGTTGAGTTGGTTTGTTTCCAAGAAACTGACTTTTCCCAACCCATGACCTTGATTTGATTGACCTTGAAAATATTCTGACCCTAACTTACCATCCCTGACCCTCTCTGATTCTCCCTGACCTCCCCTAATGCTCCTCCCTGACTCTCCCTGACTCTGACTAATCATACAGTAGATGATCACATGATGCTTTGTTTGTTTGTTTATTGCCCCAATGTCTCCCTTCTGTAAAACTACTCTCAATTTTACTTTTTAAAGGGGGCCCAAGAGTAGATTCAGGGCCACTCTCTTTAACTCAATTTAGGAGGCAGTCATTGACCAGTTCTTGGGTGCACCCCAATAAAAATCATGCTTGCTTCAAATTCTGCTCAAATTGCGGTACCAGTCTTATTCTCACTGTTGGGACTGAAACTAATTTTTATAGAGATTATTTCTTGGGTTAGGAGAGGATTTACTCTATATTTGTCCAATAATAAGAAAACTGTATTTCTCTTCAGTTTTTAATAGTTGTTTTCAATGCCCCCCATACATACTTTGCTTCCATTTTACAGGTGCTCTAAGCACATGCCTGTTCAAGAACCCTAATTGTTCTCCACCCTCTTGCAAAAAAATCTACATACACACTCAGAAAGATCTGAGATGAGGCAGTCACAACTGATCAAGTTGTGGATGAGAACCTACGATGGGTACATCTCCAAATACTCATGCATGCAGCTGATGAACCAGCTGGCCTCCTGCTGTGGGATCCCTTGTACATTGTAGATATTTGTCCCTCCTACTGATTGAATAAAATGCTAATTGACCAGAAGGCAGACAGGAAGTATGGCAGGGCTACCAGACAAAGAAAACTCTGGGAAGAGGAAGAACAGAACAAAGAAGCCAGCAGACACAGAGGAAAGAAGACAACAATGCTGCTCTGAGAAAAGGTACCGAGCCTTGTGGCAAAACAAGATAAGAATCATGGGTTAGTTTAAGAGTAAGAGCTAGCTAACCTGAGCCATAGGCTAAATGGCATGTAATTAATATAAGCTTCTGTATGTTTCTTTGGGACTTCAGGACTACTGGTCCAGACCTCAAGGTTAGGCAGAGCTAAGCAGAATCAAACAGGTACAAACCTTGGGGCTAGTCTGGGCCAGAAACTGCTTACGACAGCCTCCATTTTAGGCTTGAAAATATCTCATAGTAAAGAAAATCTAGGTTCATTTCTGCTTATGATTAAATCTGTTTCTCAAGGATTGGACTATGTCCCACCTGTAACCTTAACTACAAAGTAGTTCTGTACTGTCTGTTCCAGGAAATGGCAACCATGCCTTTGTTTCAAAAGGTTGTTATGACCACCTGCTGTTAAGACTACCTTATTGTGATTATCTTGTTGTAACCACCTTATGATCACCTTGCAAACATGCCTTATGTTATGATCAGTTTATTATGTTCTGTTCCTTTAACCCTGCCTATTTGCCTGCAAAATTCCCCATTTAGAAACCACCTACTCCTGAGCTATAAAAGCCTTATCTTCCCATGTTCAATACTGACCTCTTGAACCTTAGGGGGAGGCAGCCTACATACAGAAATAAAACATTTGCTTTAATTAATTGCTTGCTTCAATTAATTTGGCCATGATGATTTGGGTCAGTAATCCTTCTCTTTCATCATTAGGATTAACATAACCTAGATCTGAAAGAAAACCAAAAACAGCTCAGGGTGTATTGGGGGTTAACTCCTACCTGCCATATTCCTTTTGACAAACAATGTGTGACTGGGAAAGAGTCATTTCCATAAATGTTTCACTCTCCCTCCTACAGGCACAGCATCACTGAAACATGAATTATGACCTGCTTGGCCATGAAGCATCCTTCTCTGAGTACATCCTTTCTCATTTGCCTTTACAGGAATGTCCCCAGTGAATAGGCACATGAACAGAACTCACTGCCATAAAAATCAGCTGTGACTTCTGTATCAAATGATGAATCCAGCCTGAGAGTTTAACCAGATAGTGACTTCTCTTTCCTCAAAGCCACAATGAGCAGGATTTTTTTTCTATTTGGCAGCAAATGTGAAAAAAATCTTACATCCTCTCCCATTTTTGATACACACATATACACATGCTCACATACACACACATATATACACAGGCTCACACACACACACATACACACACACACACACACACACACACACACACACCTATGCTTGCTCACTGGCCAGACTTTATATCCCCTGTGTTATGACTAAATTATATATGACATATATTTTACCTTCCTAATTTCTGAGTAATAATAATAGTAATTGCTGCTGATAGCAGTACAGCACTGTTTTGGGGGACATGGGCCCCATATAGTTCCTTCATTTTACTTAGCTCTCTTTACCCTTAAACAGCCCCATTTATTGGATAGAATCATCCACAAAAGTCACTTTGTTAATTGAAATGTCCTCACAAAATATTTCCATGATACTTAGAAAGTAGAAATCACTGAGGTAGAAAAAAATGTCATCTAAATGAAACCTTCTATACAAAAAGCAAAGAACACCCAAGCTGCAAACCACAACCTCTGAATGGCTTGGGACCAGAAGGAACTTAAGAGAGACATCCAGAGATTCCCTTAGGAGGAGAAAATAAAGATCTTCTTAGCAAATAGGGATCATAACAGGTTGCAACCAAGAAGAGGTGGAAAAAAATCACAAGAAAAGGAGATGATTGAGTGAGAGGAGCAACAGAGAGGGAGAAAAAAAACAGAGATGGAGATCTTGATAGGGGAAGCTAATGTGGGGTTGGAAAGAGACCAGGTGCTAGGGAAACCTCCAAGAACTCACAGGATGTCCCTGACTAGGTCTCCAACCAATAGTAGATGGGATGCCTAGACAGGACTTCCCCTAAAATCAAATGAACAACCACCCTAAGTGTTATCACAGAACCTACATCCAGCAATGAATGGAGGTGGAGGCAGAGATCCATGGCTGAGCACTGGGCTGAGCTCCTGGTCCAGCTGTGGGGAAGAGACTCTATATGAGCAAGGGGAGAGGGACTATGAGGAAAATTCCCACAGAGATGGCTGGCTGTAACTCTAGGGGGCTCAGTGAATCAAGAACAGCCACTGGGGAACCATAGGGAAAAGGAGCGAGGCCCTCCAAGGTCAGGCAACTGTCGATTGGCATGGGCAGTATATTGATCCATGAGGAGTGGGATCAAACTGTGCTTCTGTAAATAGGCTGGCACCTTGGAGCCCATTTTCTGCAGAGGAACATCTAACCCAGTCTTGATATTGGGATGAGGAAATCGGACTTGCCTGAAGTGGATGCACCAATCTGAGCTGACCCACCTTGGGACTTCTGGACCTTTTTCGGGAGAGGATGGGGAATGGGGTGGGGTGAGGCTGAAGGTTAACTGACTGGAAGGGGTTGGAAGGAGGGAAGGGAGGGGGAGCAGAGAAATACTTAGAAAATTTATTTATATATTAAAAAAGAAAAGAATTGCTGTTCTGTAAAGATAGTTAAAAGAAATAAAGTCATATGACCAAATTGTTAAAAGAAAAAAAAAAAAACCTCTATACAAGACCAATCATGACGCAGTCATCCTGAAAGGATTGTTTCTCCCCAGCATAATGGAAGGTATCTTTATTAACCCAGTCACCCAGTTCAAAATCTTCCTCTTCTTCACTTCCTTTATTCCATCACCAAAACAGTCAACCTTTAACTTCCTAAATATTTTAAGTGTATCTCCACATCCTCAACTTACTGCCAGTATATTGATCCAAGTCACCATTGTAAGAATTCCTGGCATGTAGCAGCCACATGGTGAAGCCAACATGGCCCCTATGTAAATCCCTGCCCACCTTTTCTCTTAAAAGGAGACGCCATGTGGCAGTCTGTCTCTTTTCTCTTCTCTCTTCTGATTTGTACTCACCTGGCAACTCTCCTGAATAAACTCTCATGTAGCCCTAGTAGTGTGTGTGTGTGTGTCTGATGTCACGCTCGAAATCAACAACCATTATTTCTCCACAGCTCCAAGCTCTCAGCTGGAATCCCAGACCAGAACATGGCCATCTCCTAAGAACTTTTCAGCTGCAAGTCCTTAGACCTCACCCCAAAACCTCTGGGGTCCCAGAAATCTGTGTCTGACGGGCTCTATGAGTATTTAATGCCTACAAATTTTTGGATTGCTATCTTATCACAATAGAATCCTGCTTCCCTGTCTCCCTGTTGCTTTCTTCCTTCTTACCGCATATTCTATGATGAACTTCCTAAGGCACGAAAGGATTGCTTAGGTAAAGCCTTCTCCTGCTCAAAACTTCCCACCTTAAGATCCTGACTTCTCAAAACAGCATCTGAGGTCTTCCAGATCAGTGGCTCTCCCCTCCTTCCACCATGGCTGAGCCCCTCTGCACATCCTATAGGTAAAGTTGGTAAGGGACATCTGGAATGTGCCCTTCCAGGTGTATGTGGTCACTTCATTTGCAGAAGACAGAGAAAACAAAGGTGTCGCAGTATTCTGTGTTCCTTAACTGGGTCTTAAAACAATGGAGATGTGAACTATTCCATGTACATGCTGATGGATGCATGGACCACTGAGGCACCACTCAAAGGGCTCATGTTAAAAGGACTCCATGACTTCTGAGTTCTAGAATCCAAAATCTGTGTTCCAGGTGTTCTTACAGTGTAAAAGCTCATGGTCAACAGATACTCAGTTTATGAAGCAAGACACTGAGCACCAATAAGTCTATTCAGTTGGTGGCTTGTATTCACAAATGTTTGCTAGTGCCCTGGAAGTGACAGAGTGAGAGGAAATGTAGAACACTTTTTGGAAGAGGCCTGTGTGACTAGGAACTACTGAGACAAACAAAAGGGAGACAGAATTTTGGAGAATTCTGTGAAGAGGGAGAGAAAAAATTATAGGAGCTATGAGTTCAAGGACACCATGGAAAAACTCACAGAATCAACTAACCTGGGCTCATAGGGGCCCAGAGAGACTGAACCAACAACCAGGGAGCCTGATGGGACTGACCTTGGCCCTCTACACATATGTTACAGTTGTGTAGCTTGGTCTTTTCGTGGGACTCCTAACAATGAGTACAGAGGCTGTCTCTGACTCTGTTGCTGATTTTTGGGATCCTTTTCTCCTACCAGATTGCCTTAGTAAGTAAGGCAGCCTCAGTAAGTAAGACAGTGCCTTATCTCACTACAACTTAATATGCCATGGGGGCTGGTTGATATCCATGGGAGGCCTGCCTTTTTCTAAAGAGAAACAGAAGAGTAGATGGAGGTGGGGGGAGGGGAAGTATGAAGGGAGACTGGGAGGAGATAAAAACTCCAGTAGGAACATAAAAGCAAAAAAAAAAAAAAAAATACAAAAAAGAGGGAAATCAGGAAGTGCTTATTGAGTGACAACCTCAATAGATTGTCAACAGCAGACATTACTGATTGTTTAGTACTGAATAATTACTTCTGTGCCTCTGTCTCCTCATTTCTAAAGGGGGAGTTATAGCAAGGTTATATATCTTTCAGATTTGCAGCAAGTAGGAACTGTGATTCTGAACCTAGAGTATTAAGTATAACTTGGCACACAGTAAGCATCCCACAATTAATCACCATTATTACCAATAGTCTAAGGGCCTCCCAATGCTACAGAGTGTATACATGTGAAGAAAGTATCTAAATGGGACTGAGTATACTGTGGACATCACAGGACTATAACATGATTCAGTTTTGTGTCAACTAAGTCTTCACACTTGTTCCCCTGTTCATTCCATATAGAAATTAGTTGAAATTTCTCACTCACGAAGTTGCCCAGGTCTCAAAGAATTGGTTCCAAGAATTTGGGAGAATGGCAGGTGCTTTAGTTAGGTTTCTATTTATGCAACAAAATGCCATGACAAAAAGCAAGTTGAAGAGGAAAGGATCTGTTAGGCTTAGGCTTCCGAGTCACTGTTCATCTTTGGAGGAAGTCGGGATAGGAACTCAAGCAGCGCTGGAACCCAGGGGCAGGAGCTGATGAAGAGGCCTAAGAGGGGTGCTGCTTACTGGCTTGCTTCCAATGGCTATCCAAAATGGGATAGGCTCTTTCCTTCAAAACTAATTAAGAAAATACCCTACAGGTTTCTCTATAGCCTGATCTTATGGAGGCATTTTCTCAACTGAGGTTCCCTCCTTTCTAGTTTATGTGTCAAATTAACACAAGACTGGCCAGGACAACAAGTAGCGTTTTCTCAAAATTTTGTACAAATTCCCACAAGTAACCCAGCAGTTGAAATGAAGACAGAGGTGGGCATAGTATTTAGTGAGATCCAGTTCAACAGATGAGGCTTTCTACAGTTATATCAAGTGTTTGGTTTCCTTTCTATGGGACCATCATCAGTTTTTAATACATAGTTCAGCTGGTGGGTGGTATTGTTAATAGCTGACAAACCAGAACATTTCAGTTTTTAAAAAAAGATACTGTATTGGTTATTTTTCTCATCACTGTGCATAACACCGAACAGACACAGCTGAAGGAAGGGCTTATTTTGGCTCATGGCTTGAGGGTTCAGTCCAGCAGGAAAGGTAAAATGTAGTAGTACCAAAAAGCAGCTGGTCATATCGCATCAACAGTCAGAAAACAGAGAGATGACTAGAAGTGGAGTGGGCTCTAAAACCCCAGGGCCCACCCTAATGACCCACTTCCTCCACCAAGGTTCCGCCTCCTTCCAAAAATGGTTCCACCAGCTGGGGTCCAAGTTTTCAAACACATGACCTATGGAGGACATCTCACATTAAAATCACAACATACATATTCTGTCTTTAAGTTCCTCTGCAGCAGTGGTTCTCAATCTATGGATCAGGAGACCTCGGAGAGTCGAATGACCCTTTCATAGGAGTCACCTAAGACCATCAGAAATACAGGATATTTACATTATGATTCATAACAATAGAAAATTACAGTTATACAGTAGCAACAACCATAAAAAATAACTTTATTATTGGGAGATCACCACAGCATGAGGAACTGTAACAAATGGTTGCAGCATTAGGAAGGTCAAGAACCATTGCTAAAGCTTGATATAAGTACCTAGTCTGACAAGGTGCACTGAACAGCTGAAATCAAATGAAACCAGTCCTGTTCTCTCCCAGCAGCATGTGTTGGGAGGAAATCCTCTGTAATTAGTCACAGTGGGAATTCTTTCTCCCCAGGAGTGGAAGTTTCACTTCGCTCATTTTAGGGTATGTGTTTCATGTTGGAATCTATAATTTTGTGATTGAAAAACCCAAGTAATGGAAATAGAGCTAAATCTAGTAATTGACATAAATGGACTACCTGAAAGAGAATTCATGGGTGTTTCAGTCAGTGTGGTAGGAGCTGTAACAAAAGCCGAGGCCTAGGAGCAATTACACCCCCCTCATCTTAGGAACTGCCCAAAGGGGCTTTGTATGATTGAGGAATGGTTATTATGAACTTCCATCTAGCTCTAATTGAATCAAATTACACATTTGGCTTCTCAGTAGGATTTGAATTGCCATAAACAAAATTTTTTCTTAGTTATAGCTGAAGGAAACTAGATTTGAATGAAGGGCTTTCTTGTACACTCATGGGACTTCTCTATGTCCATGATAATAAGCAACATGGTTTAAATGCCACATCTGCTCTACACATAACATTAAATGCTCTTGTGGATTCTCCCTTTGAATCTTTTGAACAAAGCTACAAGGCTTCCACCAACACTAGCACCATGAAAATGAGGACAGTGATGTTTAGAGAGTTTTAACTTGGCCAAAGACCAACTGTTGATCAGTGTGAGGAAGCAATAGTCAGACCTGAGCAGACTGACTCGTGGGGCCTCAGCTTTGAATCTTTGTACTGCCATGTTGATTCTGAAAGCCTGGCATTAAATCTAGAACTCTCCACTCTCCAGGACAACAAGAAACAAACTTGTATTGATTACAAGCCATTCAGTCAATGGTCGTTTATTGTAGCAGCATAAAACAGGGCAGGACTATATTTATAATATGAAATTTTAAATCCGTTTTTTACTCTTGTGACTTGGAAAAAAGAAGCAGGATTTTTTCACTTAAATTGTTCTAAGCTAAACAGAAATTTAAAGTCTGATTCTCAAATAATGTCCCACACTGTACCCACAGAAGTCACTCCAGCATTCTTTCCTGGCCAAGAAACCCAATGCTGCCAAAAGCAAAAGAACAAGACTTTTTGAAGAGTGAGCTCACCCTAGTTCTTTGCATCCCTTCCTGCCCACCCTGCTTGTCCCAGTCTCTAGCAAGTAACTCCTGCGAATGCAGAAATGGTCAAATGTAATTCTTTACCACATACTTTAGTGGCAGCCACAGAAAGCCAACATCCTTTAGCCGATTTAAATTAACACAACCCTTCAGTAATTGAATGATCATCAAAACAGTAGTTTTGATAACAAATGACCCCACTTGCAGTCTGTCATTAATCCATCATCACATTCATTAAGCTAAGATTGAATTTCTCAAGTTCAGGCAGCGCCTCTACATAGTGACTTATATAGGGTTGCCCTTTGATTTTCTAATCTGAAAGCAGAAATTGCCATGCATTCCAGAGGCATCCTCATGGAAGCAAACAGCTCTATTAAAATCTGAAACACTGACACAGTTATTCTGAGCCAATAGGGCCATTATGTACACAAAGCAAGATGAATGGTCCGGCCTATGAGTCCAAGCTTCCAATGAGGGAGAAAAAGATACCTGATTTACTGCAAATGCAAGAGGTAATTGTCATTCTGTGATATAGAGTCACTCGCCTTCAGTGCAGACTATGAGGGAGTGATTCAATCATGTTAGATGGGCTTTTTACTTTTACCATAATAATTATTATTGACAGATTCATTTGAGGTAAGAAATGGTCTTTCACAAAAACACTGGGGATTGTAGCAGAGCCCAGGGTGTGGGAGCAGATGTGCATTATAAAGCAATTCGCAGCATAATGAGAAAAAGCATTCTTCCCTACCCTATTAATTGAGGACACTACCTAGTAATCAAGAACAGCTGACCCTTCCAACCTCCAGCTCGCAGAGATTCACTTGTCGTAACGCACTATGGTCTGAACATGAGCTCAAAGGAACAGACTGTTGAGAACTTGCCTGCCAATAATTCATTTGAACATCACCTATCCCCACTGTGTTGTCTAAACATAATTCATCAATAATATATAAACACTTTGAACAGGTGAAAGCTCACCAAACTACATAATGCAATGGATAAACAGCTATGGCAAAATTTTAACCGACAATTGTGAAGATGATTTTCAAAATATCGAAAAGGCTTGCAGCTAAGACTAATTGATCACAGACTGCAAACCTGTCAGAACTTTAAAGGTTTATAATGCTGCAGTGGACTAGGGGTAAGAAGGCATAGGCAAGATATTGGACTGATAGGGAGGATGACAGGCAATTTATTATTTAATATCCTGCAATGTTTCCTACAATAAGAATTGTTTTTTAAATCAAGCCCACCACCCCATGTGGAAAAAAATCTACCCCTCACTGTAAAATCTATAGACTAAAATAAACCCTGTATGTGATAAATGCTGAAACATATTTTTTTCCCAAGTTCAAAAATAGTGTTGGAATCTGCTAAGGAATGGGCTCACATTATTCACTGTCAGATACATTTACACTCATATGTATTAGTAATTCCTTTGGTTGACTTTTCCTTGCTGTTGTCATGGCAACCATTTCCACTGCCATTAGTACCCCTAGGGCTCAGGATTGTTCACTTATTTTTAGGCCATTTCTCTTCTAACAAAGCAATTAATACTGTGGCATGTCTATATTGGAAACTCTAGTGACCTGTTCTGCCTTTCCAACTGCTGAGTGTGCACTTTCCTTCCCTCTGCCTTGAAGGTGCTCTTGTTTCTAGTCTGCTGGTTCACTTTGGTAAGTGAATGCATGCTGCTTCTAAATAGAACATATTTGGATTCAAAGTCTGGGATATCAAGTTGAGGCAGGACTCAGCCCTTCCCCCCAGTATCAAGGCTGAGCAAGGTGTCCCTCTAATAGGGAATGGGTTCCAAAAAACCCCATTCATGCACTAGTGATAAATCCTTGTCCCACTGCCAGAGGCCCCACAAACTGCACAAGCCACACAACTGTCACCTATATTCAGAAGGCCAAGTTTGGTCCCATGTAAGTTCTCTAGCTGTGAGTCCAGAGTCAGTGAGTTCCCAATAGCTTGGGTCAGCTGTCTCTGAGGGTTTCCCCATCATGATCTTGACCCCTTTGCTCATATAATCTCTCCTCCCTCTCTTCGATTGGACTCCAGGACCTCAGCCCAGACCTTAGCTGTGGATCTCTGCATCTGCTTCCATCGGCTGTTGGATGAAGGTCCTATGATGACAATTAGGGTGGTCATCTATTTGATGACAGGGGAAGGTCAGTTCAGGCACCTTCTCCACTATTGCTTGGAATCTTAGCAGGGATCATCCTTGTGGATTCCTGAGGGTTTTCCCTAACACCCAGTTTCTCCCTAGCCCCCAAATTTCCTCTATCAATATATCTATTTTGTTGTTTTCCCTCTCTGTCCCTCCCCTAACTCTACCATTCTGTTCCTTATATTCTCTTCCCACTTCCCCTAACTCCCCCACCCCCATGCTCCCAATGTACTAGGAGATCCTATACATTTCGCCTTCCCATAGGGATCCATGGATGTCTCAGGGTCCTCTTTGTTACCTAGCTTCTTTGGGGTATGAATTATAGTCTGATTGTCCTTTGCTTTATGTCTAGTATCCATTTATGAGTAAGTACATGCCATGTTTGTCTTTCTGGGTCTCAGTTATCTCACTGAGGATAATATTTTCTAGTTACATCCATTTGCCTGCAAAATTCAGAATGTCTTTTTTTTTTTCACTGCTGCTTAATACTCCATTGTGTAAATGTACCACTTTTTTATCCATTCTTCAGCTAAGGGACATCTAGGTTGTTTCCAGGTTCTGAGTATTACAAATAATGCTGCTATGAACATAGTTGAGCAAAGGTTCTTATAGTATAAATGTGCATCCTTTGGGTATATACTCAAGAATGATATTGCTGGATAATTAGGTAAATTGATTCCCAGTTTTCAGAGAAACCACCATACTGATTTCCAAAGTGGCTGTATATGTTTACATTGTCACCAGCAATGGAAGAGTATTCCCCTTGCTCCACATTCCCTCCAGTCATCAGTGCTTTTGATCTTAGCCATTTTGACAGGTGTAAAATGGTATCTCAGAGTTGTTTTGATTTGCATTTTTCTGATAGCTAAGGACGTTGAGCAATTCTTAAAGTGTCTTTTGGCTATTTGAGATTCTTTGGTTGGGAATTCTCTGTTTAGATCTGCCCTTTATTTTTTAATTTGGTTATTTGATATTTTGATGTCTAGTTTTTTTAGTTCTTTATAAATTTTAGAGATCAGCCCTCTGTCAGATATAGGTTGATAAAGATCTTTTTTCATTCTGTAGGCTGTCATTTTGTCTTGATTGTATCCTTTGTCTTAAGAAGCTTCTGGGTTTCAGAAGAATCCATTTATTAATTGTTGTTCTCAGTTTCTGTGCTACTGGTGTTATATTAGAAAGTAGTCTACTACTCAAAGCTATTCCTCACTTTTCCTTCTACCAGATAAACTATAACTAGATTTATGTTGAGCTCTTTGATCCACTTGGACTTGAGTTTTGTGCAGAGTGATAGATATGAATCTATTTGCATTCTTCTACATACCACCATCCAGTTGTGTCAGCACCATTTGTTGAAGATGTTTTCTTTTATCCATTGTATTTTTTTGGCTTCTTTGTCAAAAATCAGGTGTTCATAAGTGTGTGGGTTAATGTCAAGGTCTTCAATTCTATTCCATTGGCCCACGTGTCTTTTTTATGCCAATATCACGCTGTTTTATTACTCTAGCTCTATAGTAGAACTTAAAGTCAGGGATGTGAGGCCTGCAGAAGTTTCTTTATTGTACAGGAGTGTTTTGGCAATCCTGAGGGTTTTGGGGTTTTTTTGTTTGTTTGTTTGTTTGTTTTTCCACATGAAGTTGATATTGTTCTTTGGAGGTCTGTGAAGAATTGTATTGGGATTTTGATGGGGATTGTATTGATTTTGATGGAGATTGCATTGATTTTGATGGAGACTGTATTGATTTTGATGGGGATTGCATTGATTTTGATGGGGACTGCATTGATTTTGATGGAGATTGCATTGATTTTGATGAGGACTGCATTGATTTTGATGGGGATTGCATTGATTTTGATGGGGACTGCACTGATTTTGATGGGGACTGCAATGATTTTGATGAGGACTGCATTGATTTTGATGGGGATTGCAATGATTTTGATGGGGACTGCACTGATTTTGATGGGGACTGCATTGATTTTGATGAGGACTGCATTGATTTTGATGGGGATTGCATTGATTTTGATGGGGATTGCATTGTATCTGTAGATTGATTGTGTAAGAGTAAGACACATTCCCGTCCCAAACTACAAATCCTCTCTCCAGGATACCTTTGAAGTTGTTCAATGGATAGTAACAGTTGCTATACAAGAAAGAAGATCTTAGTTCAAATTCCCAGAACTCACACAAAAAGCCAGACTCAGCTATGTTTGTGCCTGGAATTCCACCTCTATAAAAGATGGAGACAGGGAGATTACTGGAGCTTGCTGGCCATCAGCTCCAAGTTCAATGACAGCTTTTGTCTCAAGTCGATAAGGTAGAGTAACAGAGTAGAACACTGGATATTCTCCTCCAACATCTGTGTGAATGCATGGGCACACACACCCACACATACACACATGTGTGCTTGCACACACATCTATACACTACATATATGTGCATGGACACACATACACACACACACAAGAAACAAGCAAACAAACTGACAAAAATCCCTCTTCCATAATAAAGACACTAATTCATTTATGAGTGTAGAACTCTTATTCCTTTATTTGTTTGTTTGTACAAGGTGTCCTGGCTGGCCTGGAACTCACTATGTAGATCAAATCTGCCTCAAACACAAAAAATTCTTCTGTCTCTTTCTCTATTTCCAGAGTGAGGGATGAGCACCACCAGGCCCAGCTCTCTTAACCTTTTAAGGGAGCCTCTTAAAACTCCCATCTTTCACATCATGGTGACATCTTATTTCCAGCACTTTGAGAGACACATTCATAATGTGACTCTGAGAGACACGTTCTGTGACTTTGAGAGACACATTCATAACATAACACAACTCTTCTGACTTTCCAAATATGCAGGCATGAATCTGCTATCAAATTATGTTTAAACAAATCTAGCAAGGCATGATGACTTATGTCTCTAATCACAATACCTTTTAATCTGAGATGGGAAGTATATGAGTTCAAAGCAAGCCTGAACTACACAGGAAAACTCTGTCACACACACACAAATCAAATTTAATACACACTGAATTTCTAAGAAGAAGCTACAGTGAGCAAATTTTACTAACGTGGACTAGTGTTTACCCAAAAGAAATTCAATGGTCTCTGACAGGTATATGTGTGTGTGTGTGTGTGTGTGTGTGTGTGTGTGTGTGTGTGTTGGAACATAATGTAAAATGTCACATACTAACTAGAATTGTCTAGCATTGTAGGACTATTTTTTATAATATTTTTAAGCGTTCCAAAATTGACATTTATTGTTAGCAGATAAGGGAGTAGCAGTTTTCTAGCCCAGTAAATGAGCCAACTAGAGCATGTGGGAAAAATCATTTCAAACAACATTTGTTCCACCTTTTAAGGTTTACTTGAAAATGCACCAGAAGATGGCATTTTAAAGTTTCTTTTTCACAATGGCTGCCCAGTATTAGCGCTCCCTCCCCACCAGTGCATACACATGGGAGACAAACCAGCAGCCCATCAAAACACCAGCTGTCAGGAGACACTGACACATGGCAACTTCAGTTAATTCAGGCAGAGAAATGCCTTTGCTTGGGTAGCACCATGCTTCGCCCCTCCTGTGGCCAACACTTCAGTGGCACCAGTCATTTCCCTGGACCACAATTCTCTTTATGCTAGTGTATTAAGAACACTAAACCCACTTAGATGAGTACTCAGATTCCTAGCCTCATCGAGGTGGGACATTGATGGGACATGGGACTTCTCCCCTGTGTATGGAAATTCACAAGACCTATTTGTTTCAGGTAAAGATGCTTGCCCTCACTTCCATGGCCCTAGCTCCCTCAATAAGCTCTGACAAAATTTCATCTCCAAATGCCTTTTCACACGGATTTATCCAGGGTTTACAGGTTCATACTATCTCAAGAGCCAAGGTAATTAAATCATGCCAACAGAAGTTACACCATTTCTCCAGAAGATTGAACAAAAAGAAATGAGATTAAATCACATATGAGCAGAAATTCAGAGACAAAAGAGAAAAGTTTGAGCACATGTGGTGATTTGGATAAGAATGGCCTCCATGGGCTCATAGATTTGAATGTTTAATTCCTGGAGAGAACTGTTTGCAAGGATTCAAAGGATTAGTAGGTCTGTCCTTGTTGGAGTAAGTGTTGCCTTGTTGGGAGTACATCACTGGAGGGTGCATTCTGAGGTTGTGAAAGCTCACACCCAGCCCTATGTGTGTGTGTGTGTGTGTGTGTGTAGCCCCCAGCTACTTTTCCAGCACTAAGCCTGCCTACTGAGGAGCTTCCCAGCATCTCACCTCTGGAACTGTAAACCAGCCCCTGATTAAATGCTTTTCTTTTATAAGAGTTGCCCTGGTCATGGTGTCTCTTCACAGTAATAGAATAGTAACTAAGACATCATATAAATCAAATTTTCCAGTGGCTTCTGTGAAGGCTACAGGGTACTAATCATCAAAGATCTTCAGAAAAGAGTCACTTCTCCCTAAAGATCCTACTTCAAAGTAGTCATCATAAATTAATGATCTCTTGATTTTTCCTTCACAAGAATTCTATGACTAGAATGTCTGACAGCAGGATACCCTGCTAACTGCCTTCCCAATAGGAAGGACTTTTCAGAATTTGTGTGATGGCACACACACACATGCAAACACACACACACTTTATACATGCATTCAATGTATTTTTAATAATATTCACCCTCCACTCTCATCCTCAAGCTCCTTCAAAATCCACCCACATCCACACCCACACCCTCCTGACTTCATGCCCCACCTTTTTTTCCAATAGACCATCAAGTTCAATTTGTGCTACCTATACCCAGAGGTATTGGGCCATCCACTGCCCTCCCCCAAAAGCCATCAATTGTCAATAATTCTCAGGTAGTGGTGGAAACTTGTGAGCCCCTTCCCTCTCCATGCTGAGATATTGATGGCAGTGATCCCATGCAGGCAACCACAGCTGCAGTGAATTTGAAGACATTTTCGCTCTGATCTTCCCTGTTCTCTGGCTCTTATAGTCTTTTGGTCCCTCTGTTGTGATGGTCTCGACTGGGGCAGAGGGAGACTGTATATAGGTATCCCTGCATACCACCTTTTCCCTTACCCAAAGGTCCTATGCAGGCTGCTGGCGGGAAGGAGTCATCAGCAGTCTTATTCAGTTGTGAATCCAGTGAACTCATGGCAAGATATTCCTATGGGTAAAATGATAGCATTATGGGGCTAACCAACCACGTCCTGCTTGGATTTAAGACCTGTTGCCAAAGAGGAAAAGCATGCCTAGTACTGAGCTCGGGGTCCCCGGAGTGAACCTTCTACTATTAGTTTGCTAAATTGACATGGTATCAAACTGCCCTCCAAACTCCTATCTCTATCAAACATCATTAGAGAAATTTCTTCATGCAGCTAACAGAGACTCTCAGTTGGGCAAAGGCAGAGAATAAATGTCTAGGGAATGCTCATCTCCAAATGGGATGTCTCCTGGCTTTTCTCCACCCAAATTGCTCTTCTGATTTCACTTTTCAGTCTGTAGGTCTTATCTCAGATGTCACCTGCTCAGGATCCTGCCCTGCATAAAGCAGTTATCCAGTCACTCAGCTAAATTGTCCCTGTTTCAATTCTTTGCAAGGCACATGTTCTTATCTGTCATTTCCACTGTGAGTTTATTCTGTTTCCATTCAGGGAAATATAAAAGCCTTGACAGCAGGGAGCCTGTTGCCTTCTTTGTTGCTATATGCCCAGGTGTTTGAAAACTACCTGCCATAAAGCAGGCATTTGCTGAATGAAACATGGGCTGGGACCTGTCTTTGAGGTTGGGAGTCATCCTCCTCTACTCATTAGTACAAGAGATTTTTTCTGTCATTATCTACAACAAGTAGCTATATTTTGTTTCTCATCTGACATTTTTTGTGTCCACTACTTAGCAAAAAGTCCATGAAAATGATGAATATGAAACTGATATGTGAGTAGCAGCTAGAGCATTCCAGGAAGCCACTTGTCATGGTTGAGTGAATAAAATAAGCAATTAATAAATCAATAAATAAAATCATAGACAGTAATAGAACTGTGTCTTGTCCTGTCACCCCATTTTCACTGTCCACAGAGAGTCAGATAAAGATGCAAACTGAATTGCTTGGTAGCAAACCCCTATCAGAACAGGCTTGGGCAAGTCTGCAATGTATGGGGGCTACTTCTGTGACTCTACCTTTTCACCTTGACTGGTCCAATGGTCAGGTAGAGAGAGGCCTTCTGAACTAGGACTCAATGCATAATAACACCCAAAGATTATATACTTTGAACATCACAATAAAGATAAAAATAAAAGGGAGTGGGGTATGTAACACTCATTTTATAATGAAACACCCAATAAATATTCTCATATTGGGTGAATATTGAAAGGCAATGTTTACAGAGTAGATTCTAATAACAGTTTTATTTACTGTGGAGCCAGTTGTAAGACAATTTGTATAGCTAACTCTGTGGAGAATTTAGCTGGATCCAGAAACTCTGCTTCATGTTTTACATAATACATGTTACCATTATTCCTATGTTACAGGTAATGTGAGTCTAAGAAACACAAGCCTATGTGCTTATATTATTATTATTTGACAAAGTAGTACATGTATATCCCTACCCACACAACTTTACAGTCTCTTGTATCTGACTTTTTCTTTGGGGCCTCCAACCAGTTCCCAAATCATGACACTGAGGCTTATTATTAGTTTTGAATGTTCAACCTGTCTTAGGCTAGTTCCTTTATCTTAAATTAACCTGCTTCTCCTTATCTATCTTTTGATTCAGGGCTTATTACCTTTCTTGTTTGTATAGCTTACTGTTTCTCTGTGTCTGGATGGTATCTGCCTGGCTTCTTACCATGCATGTCTCCCTCATTCTCTCCTCCTTCTGCCTTCTCTCTTGAGCCTGGATTCCTCCTCCTGTTTATTCTCTCTCCTTGCCAGCCTTGTCTACCCTCTCCTACCTAGCTATTGGCCATTCAGCTTTTTATTAGACCAATCAGGTGCCTTAGGCAGGCAAGGTGAAACATAAGCAACACATCTTTACACAGTTAAAGCAATATTCTACAGCATAAACAAATATAACACATCTTCGTCTAGTTAAAATAATATTTTAAAAGTCTCTCTCTCATACACACAAAGGCATATAACCCAGTTTGCATTTGCTGATTACACCTAAGCATGGTGTCTGCCTGGAGTGTAGTCCATATACCTTCTCCACCAAAGAAAGTGATTTTTCCTCACCCCACAGCAATCCAATGCCAAATGCCAATAGCTCTTTGACTAGAGGGGGGACCTTGTGCCCACCTCTCCTCCTCCATGCTAGAGCTGTGTCTAGCTTGAGTTTACACAGGCCTTGTGCATGCTCTCACAGTCTCTTTGAGTTCATGCAACCATAGTATCTTCCACCCCAACATTCCTATCACATGTTTTGAATTATCATTTTGCTCCTTTAAAGCCTCTTTCTCTCAGCTTCATGGGTCCCTCCTAGTTTCCTGACCTCTACAGTCACTACAAATTAAACACATAAATATAAAAATATAAAACTAGGATCCAACCATGAGTGCAGTTATTAAATACAAGGTTATGTGGTATTTAAATCCAAACTATAAATATGTTAATCTGATTCCTGAGCCCATAAGTTCATCTACTATGTGTATGGACACACCCAGCCTGGCCTGTTCTCTATTGAGATACTTAGATGTTGTATGGTAGTCTAAGACTCGGGTCTCTGGCAAAGTACTTAGCCTAAGGACTTGTTTTATTATATCCTGGGTGGTTTGAATATTAATGCCCTCCACAGACACACATTTTTAATACTTGGTCCACCACTGATGGAAGTGCAGCCTTGTTGGAGGAAACGGCTCACTCTGGGCATAATTTGATGCTTTATAGTCTGGTCCCACCTCCTCTGTACTCTCCACTTCCTGGCTGAGGCAATGTGACTACACACTGCACCTTCCTGCCACCATGGTTTCCCCCACTGTGGTTGTCTCTAAAGCCACACCCTCCTCTAAACGCTGACATCAAGCCCCATTTAAAGGATTCCTGCCTCTGAATCTCTCTCTTTGCCTTTGTTTCTCTTGGGAGTGCTCCTCTCTCTCCTCCCTCCCACCCTTCCTCCCTCTCTCTCTTCTTCCTCCCTTAAGTTTCTTCTTGTCAGGCATTTGGTCACAGCAAAAAGGCAAATGAATAAAATACATCCATATATCCCAGGTCCTTGGACATTTGATTTTGCTCCCCCTCCAACAGGTTCTAGGTGAATCTGAGAATAGATACTAGAATCTAGAGTTCTCTATCTCTCTGTGGTGGGTGGTCTACAGCTGGGCTCCCCAGTGTGTGCCCTCTGATGTGTCCCATTCTCTGTGACTGGCAGCAAGATTAGCAAATTTCAAAGTTCCTTTGAGAGGAAGAGTATATACCAGCTTGGAGTATTTTAAAATGGTTCCCACAATAGACAGAAACAAGAAAAGAATAGCATTCCCTTTGAAACACCATTCACCAACCCCATATAAAGTGTTTAATTGCTCCACTCCCAATCTTTTATACATTATTCTACAATACTATAATGAGAACATATTTCTTAAATATGTAGATTCTAAACTGAAAACACTAATAGACAAAATCATTTCAATCCACAACTCAGAGAAAGATATTCACTGTACCTTTTTTCCTTGGACAATGTTTCCCTAGATCGGACAGTACTGTGTTTGTTTTGCTTTGTCATTTGGCCTTTTACAACAATAGAGGCAAGGACAACAACGACAATAGGCTGAAACAAGAATTCATGCTGACTGTTTTCTACAAAAGAACAATGACTGGGCATGGTGGAACATACCTATAATCTCAGCACTAAAAAGTGGGGAAAAGCAGAAAAATCATGAGCCCAACACCAACCTGACATACATATTAAGACTCTCTCAAAACAAAATAATAAGGGCTGAGGATATTCCCAGTGATAGAAAGCTTGCCAGAAAATGCAAAGCCCTGGTATTGGTCTTTAATATTGCACATTTTAAACATATATACACACATATGTCTATAGTGTCCTATGTCTTAACTTTTTGGTTCATGTTACTGAAGTATTTAAAAAAATCTTGGAAAATCTAATTCAATAAGGAATTGGAATAGAATTGAATAGGGAAAATCACCAAGCTTGAGTCATATTTATCTGTTGTTAACTGTTTTTTATTATCAACAGTGGCTGCCCCTTAAGCAACAGTGGTCCTAACCAGAGATTGCAACTCAACTACTACCCACACGAGTTTGGCAACAAGGGCTGCAGCCTGCGGGGATTCTGTTCCCTCAGATACTGACTCTTACAAAATTACTAAGGGAAACCTACCTATCTAAACAAACCACGATTCAAGGTCTAAGGTGGAATTCTGCTCTCTCAGAGAGGCGGAATAGCAAGTGCCTAAACTTCTCTCTTTTCTGGCATCTTCCCAAAAACCCAGGGACCTTCTCTTAACCTCCACTTAAAAACTCTTGCTACATGTGGTTCCTCCCTGCCACTTCCTGTCAGCTACTTGTTGACTCAGCCTCCTGCTGTCATGTTAATTTTATTTAATCAAACACATCTTTGATTTGTTAACAAAAACAATGGGGAAAAAGGCAATACACTTTAAAATAATATTCACAACAGTTTCCAATTGTGTTTCCATGCAGATGGAAAACATTTTTTAATATCAAAAAAGGGCATGTGAATAAAAAATACACTGAAAACATAGGAGATGCAATCTAATATCTAAGCCACTAAAATTTCCTTCTTCACCAACTGTAGTGGCAAATTGGTTGTGTCTGTAGTTAGATTAACCTCCAGTCAAAGTTACCACTTTGAAACAAGTAAACTTTGCTGTTAATCCTAAATAATTCAAAGTTTACCTACTCTTTATCAACCAGTATTGATAAAAGGGTAAATATTTTATTTCAAAATAAAAGAACACAATAAAATGAAAGACTAACCTCAAGTAAAATGAAAACTCTGTGGCTTTAAGAAAATAAGACCTTGACATAATAGAAACATAGCTAATCACAATTGTCAAAATAACTCATGTCTAGTTTGCCTGGTGTTCAGTGTTTATGTGCAAAAAAACCAAAATATCAGGGCTTTGCGGTTGGCAGCTCCTCACAGCTGTCAGAGGCCAATTTCCTTATCAGTCCAGTAGGAAAGTGTAATTAAAGACAATAACCTGAGCAGCTGTATTGGCAAAACAAGTCATTTGTCTACCCTTCCCCCACCTGCTCACAAAGCATCAGCTCCATCATCAAGGCTCCATCAAAAGGCAGAGCAATAGAAAACACAGATCCATTTCCCATGGTGCACTGCAGAGGGCAAAGAACAATACACTTCAGTTAGAGCTTGAAATTCAAACATTCTTGAGATAAGGAAGTTTTGAAGAATAATAAGAATTATCTTGAGACTGGGATGGTCTAAAGTATTTACCAGTAGGCTCTGCAAGGGCAAACCTGAATTTGAAATATTTTTCAGCTTGTGTAGTTTGCACCCTCCACAGAGCTGACTTCAGTATCAT
The DNA here is from genome assembly GCA_004025045.1 of Sigmodon hispidus. NCBI lineage: Eukaryota > Metazoa > Chordata > Mammalia > Rodentia > Cricetidae > Sigmodon > Sigmodon hispidus. Next base: position 41,110 of record PVIH01012752.1, read on the forward strand.
TGGACACAGAATCTAGGGAGAGCTAGGAAGAGGCAAGGCAGGGTTCTATGACATAGAATTTCTGCTCCACACACTCACACAACACACATAAATAATCTTGTGAATACAGGTAACAGCAAAGAATAGTAAACTAGGAAGCTGTGGCTTTGCATATTTATTGCCTCTATAATACAATGTAATTTATTAAAATTTCATATAATTTAATTTTCAGTAATAGCTACATTTAATTACCACTTTGCAGAATCCCTGAAAGCAGTCATTTCTCACACTGGCTCCAGGCCACCACCGTCTGTCTATGCACCGGCTGCCACGTCACTACAAGTAACAAATGGCATTCTGGTCATTAACAATGAAAGCAAATGTATAACAACACTCATCGTTAACGGCAGAAATTGTTTAGTTCTTTAGTAACGCTCCTGAAAACTACCTTTCCAGAATGATCTCCCTGAAGCCAAAAAAGACTCATTTAGGAAATGTTCATCGTTGTTACCAAAACAATGGAAACCTACATTCTTTTCATAACAGGAAATTTTGAGAATGTGATTTGCAACCCTTTCCTCACATATGTCTAGCCAGATGCTAATAAGAAATTTGGTCCAAAGCACAAAGACAATAAATTCAGAGTGAGGTAAAAGGGATCCTGAGAACTTAAAAAAGATATGATATTAAAAAAATAAGCAACCACATATGATGCACACGCTTAAAACAACCAGGCTTCAGTTTCTGGAAGGTTTGAGATGGTGGCATGCTTATCCCTGGTTTTCTTAACAATGGAAAACTCTGGCAGCTATCTTGGGAGAAACTAAGCTGAAAAGTAGAGAGAAAGAGAAGCCAGCAAATGCAAGCCTATGGCTGGTTTTGCACTTCATATATCTCAGACTGAGGGGTGAAGAACAAAGACTAGACCTCGCTCCCGTGTCTCAGTGGAAGATCTGGTGATGACAATGCTGTCCAGGACCTTAGCTGCATGGATGTCAATATGCATGCTAGCCATGCTCTGCTTTTCTAGTCTGTTTGTCAAGTTTTCTTTCATAGTAGAGTGCTGTGTATGTGTGTGTGTGTGTGTGTGTGTGTGTGTGTGTGTATGGTATGTGTGTATTTGTATGTGTGATGAGGTAAGTATGAATGCTCATGTATGTGGGAGTACATGAAGGTCAGAGACTGATGCTGACATATTAGTCTCAATTGCTTCTCCATCCTATCATCATCCTGTCTCAATGTCCCAGCTAAACTGGCTGGCTAGTGAGACCCCAGGATCCACCTGTCTTTACCAGTCTCTTAGTACTGGGATTACAGGTACATGTAGCCATGTCCAGCTTTTATGTGAATACTGAGAACCCAAACATGGGACCTCATACTTATCAAGCAAGCAGTTCCCCCACTGAGCCCTGTAAAAGAAACTACTCTTAATCTTTTAAAAATTAAATTAATTTTAACTGGCACTTAAAAACACAAAAATTGTACATGTTAGTGGAGGAGTAATGTTTGGGAATCTATGAAAAGAAGGAACACGACAACATCAAAGCCAACAGTTCCTCTGAAGTATTCGGAGAACATGCAGCCCATAGGGAGTTTCTGCTTTTTATTACAATGAGGACTTGAGGATCTAACAGCATCCTGAAGCCCTAGAAATTGCCACCACATCAGTCTGAAGAGCAGCGCTATAAAATGTGTATTTCCTGGATTGAAAGTAAACGTTCACAGACTCTGTCTGTTGAAAGTGTGAGAGCTTGAGGTCCCAGCTCCTGAATGGGTCTCCTAAGGTACTGAATGGCCCCAGGACAGCAAGGACACGTGCAACCACTTGCTAACAAGTCACCATCTTCCAAATAAAACCCCATCATAAAAACTCAGACAATGCAGAATTTTATAAAATGCTCCACCTGAGAAGAGAGTGTATGCCTCTTGCAGCCTTGAAATCACTAAAAATTCTACCTAGAGCCATTAAGAGAAAAATTGATGCATTCTTTAATAATAACTTATGCTCTTGGGTATTATAAAAATAAATGACATGTAATTCACTGTCCAGTGATTATCTGATACTGATTGATCTCAGGAGAACACCAGACAAGGTATCAATGAGGCCATGGCCAAGGCTTGATTGATGTGAAGGCTGGTGAGAGCCACTGTGCTTCGGGACTTCTACCTGTTCCCTCAGTGCAGCACGGCAAGAAGACAGAGAGAGAGAAGGGTCACCTCCTCCATATACAAAGGAAACCATTATTAGGTCAAGGCTGACATTTAATAATTCAGCCACTGGCCATGCTGTCTCATGCTGTAGTTCTCTTTTTACTGGCACACTGAACAGATGGACATTTCCTGTTTGCATTTATGATGTCCTACAGGATGTGGAATGAGGGAACCAGACAGACCCACTGTTACCTGCCCACCCATTCCCCAGTCTGCTGGCACCTGCACTCTCTGCCTTCAGGAGCCCATGTTGGGCAGATCAGGAGAATCCTGAGTCGTGTCTATCTCAGAGATACTCTGTCTGGAACATTTTCTCAGGGGACCTCTTGCCCTGCAGGACGGGACTCTGTCTTCCTTGTCACCACTTTCCCTGCAATGCAACCAAGCAGGCACGTCTGTTCTCATCTCTTCTTTCATCACTTGAGAAAGGGAACAGGGACAAATCAAGCAGTACATGTGTCTGTTACAGAGTAGTATGGCTCCTCTGAGTTCCTCTGGCATCCATCTTCCAGGTGGAGACAGGCCTGGAGATGGAGGGTGGACCACACAGATTTCTAGAAGGAAGAGACACACTGCCTATTAACAGAGGATGCCACAACTCCACTCCGCAAACCCTGAAGCAGACTTTAAAGGGGAGGTGAAGGTGTGGAGGGTTCTGTAGAGGCACAGAGGTCCAACATGAGCAGAGACAGCATGACAGGAAGTTATGGTTGGAGTCTGTAGTTTCCCAAGTCACTCATTCCTCATCCCGCAGAAGAGCAATATTGATGGGAGGAAAGCTTGCTGGTTTTGGATGTAAACATCTCTTTAGTGTGCTATTAAAAAGAGAATCACCTCAAATTACTAAGTGAGCTCTGCAAAATAAATTAGGTGAGAAGTAGAGGTGAAATACATCTTGTGGATACAAGGGAAAGGTATACTTAAATATTACTTGAAAATGATTAAAAGACTCCATATATGCTATAAACAAAAATCACAGGAATACCTCCACAAAAGAAGAGGCCTGACAGGTCCTCATGAAAACATTTCTTATATGTTCTGTGTAGTGATGCAGTTACACGAAAGTATCTCTTGACCTCAAAAGATCAAACTTTTGGCAGACCTCAGAACAAAGTTATCAACATGCTGTGAGATGAACTTGCTGTCTTACTGTGTACTCAGTCTGTTCATTTAACCTGTCTTTAAGTGAATATAACCAACCTTACCATGCCTGGAGTGCTCAGAAAATTATCTTTTACATAGCTTTAATTCTGTGCACTCTGACCTGACCCAGAACAGTGTGTCTCTGTATGTGTGTATGTGTCTGTCTGTCTGTGTCTCTGTATGTGTGTCTGTCTGTCTGTCTGTCTATGTGCCTCTGTGTGTATGTGTGTGTGTGTATTGTAATCATTTGCTGTAATCAACCAAAAGATTGAAAGCAGCTTTAAGCAATAAATATCCCATAAATATTGGGAATAACATATGGCTGTAGGTTGACAATGTCTCTTTTCAATATTCAGGAAAGTGACTTCTTCTCTTGAAAACTGCTAGGGATTTCTGTAAAGAAGCCTCATTTTCCCTTTTTCCTACTGCACTTCCTGTGCTCATCATCATCTACAGAGCAAAGACCTTTGCTCAGAACACACTCAGGGCCAGACTAGGCACACACGACAGACAGGCACAAGTCACAGACACTAGGCACCGACACACATGACAGACCGGTTTTAGCATGATCATCAAAATCTGCATAGATCATCAAAATCTCCATCATGAGAAGACTGTCATCCATTGAACTCACCTTCTGTTTTTTTCATAAAAGAGTTACTATTTATTGACTAGAGAAGTCTCCTTTGCGAGGTATGGGATTCTATCTTCTTATTTTTGTAGTTATATCTTTTTTATTATTGTCATCTTAATTTTTATTTAATATTTTCTTAACCACTGTTTCCCTTCCTTCCCCTCCTCCTAGTCCTCTCTCAGCCTTCCTTCACCCCAACCTCCATCCATTCCCCAGAGAGGTCAAGTAATCCCAAGATGAGTCAGTTCCCAGGATATCCACTTGAGGTAGGACCGAGTCCCTGTCCCAAGTAATAAAGCTAAGAAAGTTGTTCCCCTGCAGGGTTTGGGCTCCAAGAAGCCAGTTCATGCACCAGGAATGAACTCTAGTACAAATGCAAGAGGTTTCACAAACTGCTGGTGCCATCTGACTGTCATCTACATTCAGAAGGTTTAGATTCATCCCATGAAGATTCCTCAGCTGTCATTTAGGATTCTTTAAGCTTTCAATAGCACAGGACAGCCTACTGTGTCTCCTCATCATGTTCCTGATCCCTTTGCTCAAGTAATCTCCAATTCCTCTCTTCAGCTGGACCAGTAGCTCAACCCAGTGTTTAGCTATGGATCTCTGCATCTGTTTCCATCAGCAGCTAGATGAAAAGTTCTATAATGGCAATTAGGGTGGTTATTCATATGATAATAGGAAAAGACCAGTTTAGATACCCTCTCCACTATTGCTTGGAGTTCTAGCTGGACTCATCTTGTGGGTTCTTGGGTGCTCCCTAGCACCAGGTTTCTCTCTAATCCCACAATGGCTCCCTCTATCAAGATATCCACTTCTTTACTCTCCCTCTCTGTTGCACACACACACACACACACACACACACACACACACACACACATTCAACCATCCCTTTCTCTCATGTTTTCTTCTCACTTCCCCTTGCTCCCTCCCCTATATGATCCCAATTTACTCAGAAGATCTCTATGTCTCCTTCCTAGGGGGATCCATGGATGTCTCTCTTAAGTTCCTCCTGTCACCTAGCTGTTTGGGGGATTGTGGGTTGTCTTCTGGTTATCTTTTGTTTTACATCAAAATATACTTATGAGTGAGTACATGCCATGTTTATCTTTATGGGTTCATGTTACCTCACTCAGAATAATATTTTCTATTCGCCTGCAAATTTCAGGATGTCATTTTTTTTCTGCTGAATAGTACTCCATTGTGTAAATATACCACAATCTTTTAATTCATTCTTCAATTGAGGGGCATCTAGGTGGTTTCTGGGTTCTGGCTATTATGAATAATGCTGCTATAATATAGTTGAGCTAGTGCCCTTGGGGTAATAATGTGCATCTGTTAAGTATATGCCCAATAGTGGTATTGCTGGTCATTGGGTAGATTAATTCCCAGTTTCCCGAGAAACTGTCATACTGCATTCCAGAGTGGCTGTACAAGTTTACATTCCCACCAACAATGGAGGAGTGTTCCCCTTGCTCTGCATCATCTCCAGCATAGGCTGTCATCTGTGTTTTTGATCTTAGCCATTCTGACAGGTATAAGATGGTATATCACCTTCATTCTGCACCTGCCCACTGGCTGACAGACCATGAACTTGAGGTGTCTCTTATGTAAATGAGAGGTAAGGAGACTCTAAACCACTTTTCTTCTTTTCTGCACTTCTCTCCCCCGTCCCTCTCTTCACAGAGTGTTCCTCTTTTTAAAACAGATTTTGTGAGGCAGCAAGATGGTAAAGGCAGGTAAAGGAGTTTGTCACCAAGCTTGATGACCTGAGTCCAATTCCTGGAACCTAAAGGTGGAAGAGAAACAAGTGACTCCTGTAGGTTGTCCTCTGACCACCACATACTTGCTATACCATGAACAGGCACACACACATGCACATGCATGTACACATGAGCACTCATACACACACACCAATCATCAATCAGAAAAAAATAAATAAACTTTGAAGAAAGTTCCTGAGGGCTTGTTGTTGATTTTATTAAGTGATATTAAATTGAACTTTAATGTATATTAAGAAGATTTGGTAGATACCCTATATTCCCATGGCTACTCATCATTACATAATCTGAAATTTTACCTGTCAGGATAATGGCATTAGGAGAGAGTTTGGGGAGATTACTAGAGCCTAAGAGTGAAGCCCTGGAATTTGTGTTCTTGGGTGTGAGACTGATGATTTAGCTATTACTATGTGAGTACATATCAAACAGACAGCCTGTCAGTAGACCAGAAAGAAAGTTAACCCTCTGTAGACATCAAATCTGCAGATGTCAGGCTGGAGAGATGGCTCAGAGGTTAGGAGCACTAGTTGCTCTCCCACAGGACCTAGGTTCAATTTCCAGCATCCACATGGCAGCTCACAATTGTCTGTAACTCCTGTTCCAGAGATCTGACACCTTCGTACCAATGCACATAAATAAAGCTAAATAAATTTTTTTAAAAATCTGCAGATGTCATAATCTTAAACTTCACAAATATGGAAAGTAAGTTTGTGTTAGTTATAAACCATTCAGTTTGTGCTGTTTTGCAACAGCAGCCCTGCTCTTTATTATGTCATTTTACTAAGACATCAGTAATATTTAACCACCTAAAATTCAAATTTCCCCAGTGACTAAACTAAAGACTTAGTAGTCTTCAAGAAGGAAAGACAATGTCTTACACACAACAGCCCTCTCCATCAAACAGTTTCCAGAGGAAAATGAGCACCCTTGAGTTTAGGAAGAACAATGTGACCAAAAAGTCTCAAACTCCTCTGCAGCTTTGAAAACCTGTGTCCCTAGTAACCAAAAACTAATTTACAATGTTAAGTCTAAAATGAAAATGTAAGAACTTAGCAACAGCCAATAACTTATATGTCTTCAGAGCAGAAATTGACATTTAAAAATGTGTCAATTGTGTTGTAGCCCATAATGCCACCAAATATTTATTTGTTTCTCTACAAAAGAGTTAATTTTCATCCTTTACCCAGACTCCTTGCAGGCAGAGCACATCTCTCTAACCCTTGTCAGAGTCGGTCAGAGACTTAACTTACCAATTTCTGCCACTCAAAACAGAAGCTTATTTTTAAAAAGAGCTGTGTGTTCTTGATAGAATTCACCCTCAGCCTGGATTCACAAATAATGACCGTGGAAAGGAGCTCAATGGAGCAGAGCCAAGTACAACTACAACCTCAGGCAATAGGAGGAGGTGCAGGGTTCATCAATGGAGAGCCAGAGAGTTGCTTATAGTGGTATTCAGCTCCTTTCTGACCTGAGGGCGTGGCCTCTGGGCCAGCATGTGTTTGGAGTTCACCTACGAACTTTGAAGCTGTAGCCTTAAAGGCGTGGCCAAAAGCAGCCTAAAGGTTTGCACCGTGAGGACGGCTCCCTCTGCTTTTCCACTGCCTGGAAGGAAGATTTGTTTTAGACAAGTGAGCTATTTTTATTTTTATTTTTTTTGCATTTATATTGTAAGTTATTTAAATAAATATTGACCCTAATAATATATTTTCATGATAATTAATCGGACTTATTACCCAGATGACAACTGATGCCCAAACAGGAACTTGAACCCTGGACCCTCAGATCTCTTTTAAAGAAGAAAAAGGGGGAGCAGATAGGACAGATATAGGTAGATTATTAAATCTACCTGTAAATAATTGTTAGCCAAATGTAAGCTGTTGTAAATGGTTCTGGCCTGGCCTTTCTAGGCCTGAACCAGAGGTTTGGTTTCACACTCAGCCCCACTTAGCCTTAAATAATCACACACAGGCTTATATTATTTTTATGCTGATTGACCAGGCATATTATTTCCTAGTGCTTTCTCTCAATCTAACCCATCTTGTTCAGCCATGCAGCTTGGTACCTTTTCTCAGAGCAGCATTTCCTCTGCATCTCCTGGCAGCTCCGGTGACTCTGGCGTCTTCCTCTGTGTCTGGCATCTGTCTGTGCTCTGAGATGTTCCTGAGTTTTCTTAGCCTGGTAGCCCCACCCACACTTCCTGTTTGCTTTTGGCCAATCAACTTTCTATTAAATCCATAGGCAGGACAAATATTTACATTACCAGCATAATCCCAACACAATAAGCCATAGACAATTTAAACTGGTATAAATTTGTATATATTGGTACAAATGTAAAACTATATTATATGTCTGTTTAAAATAATTTGTAAAAAATAATAATTGTATACTGTAATAAATTCAAATCTAAAATTATTTTACATGTCTGTTTAAGGTAATTTGTATATTGATGCAAAGTTGAATCTGTATTTGTCATACTTTGCATGTGTTTCTACCTTTGTTTAAAATATTTTGTACATTAATGCATATTAAGCTTATAGTAGTCATACTATTCTAGTCATAAGATACATACATATATATTCTACCTCTGTTTAAAATATTTTATATACCTTTGTTTAAAATATTTTAATTAATGATATACATTTAAAATACTGTTGTTATTTTGCACTATATATTTACCTTTGTTTAATGTTTATATGATTGTCATACTTGAAGTCATTATCCAAAAACTGTGCACCCATTTTTAAATTGCCTATTTTTACAATGTAAGCTTCAGTCTTTAAGATGATAAGAATTACAGGTCACAGCTACCTATCTTTGCCATGTACTAGTCATGTTGTTTACGTCTCTCAGATAAATAGTAGAATATGTCAGATAGACAAGAGTCTTCAAACACTTCATAGATCTAGAGAAAATTGCATTTAAACATTTTGATATTCAAAATTTGACTGTGCGAGACACGATTGCTCCTGGCAGCACTGTTCCTTTCCTAAGGTGATGTTGAGCATCAAGGACACTCCACGTGGAGTTTGTCTTCCTTGGCAGATAATGGCCTGTTCGGCAAAGAACTGCCCTTGCCTGACTGCTGACAGTAAGCACTCAGTTCAATCTGGACAAGCAGAAGGAAAGACAAGAGATTGCTGAAACCTGCCAAGACAGGATAAAACACTTTCTTAAAATGCTACTTCTGAAAAAAATCTGTCATATATCCTAAGCCTGTAGCCCAAAAAAAATTAGATGCTCCAACTTTGCAAAAAAAAGCTGTGAGTGACTGTCCAGGCAACTAACTGTCACTGTCTTCTCTTACTAAATCTCAAAAGTTACTCACTCATACTTCCAGTTTACTCAGGTAATATATTTTCTTTCTCAGGTCTTTGATGGGGTTGAAGATTATACAGCTTCAGTTTATGATCATGTCCTATCCAGCTTAAGAGCATTTAGGAACTAGATTCATATTATTCAAGATAAACCACTTTAGAGTAATCTCTGCATTCTACCATGTACCAGTATTCTGGACATTGAACATGGTTTGTGTTTGTTGTTCTTCTGTCATTTTATTCTGTTTCTGTCACTGCCTCTAGTTTCCCCCTACTGGACACAGCTTAATAATTTGTTGTATTGTATATATCTAGTTTTATAGATAGGTTTAGAACTTTCTTATTCAGACAAAAGTAGTAGATGCAGTGGGATTCAGCGCTCCCCTGACCTAAGGGTGTGGCCTCTGAGCCAGCACAGGTTCACCTATGAACTTCAAAGCTGTAGCCTTAAGGCGTGACCAAAAACAGCTTAAAGTTCTGTGTCATGAGGATAGCATTCTCTCTGCTTCTCTACCGCCTGGAAGGAAGATCCATTCCAGACAAGTGGATACTTTCTCCATTTCCTGCATTTATATTATAAGTTGCTTAAATCACTATTGACCCTAATAATATATCTCCTTGTGATAATTAATTGGGCTTATTAATCAAGTCACAGTTGCTGTAGAACAACTATTGTTATAAGAATCTTATGAAATTGTCTAACTTATTACCTAAAATAATGTCTTGAGATGAGTGCAGGAATTAAAAACTAAGGGTTCTGTGACTTCCAGAGCTGGCATTTCACAGTTCTTTGTGAGAAGCATTCCCAAAAATAAAGTACATAACATCACTTAACAGTCACCACAGTATCAGAGGAGTTGGCATGGATCCCGTGGTTTTCACAGGCCTAAGACTCACTACAACCATTTTCAGACTGACTGCCATCCAGTGCCCAAAACTTATTTTAGAGAAGAAAGACATTTTTATTTGTTATTTTCATCTACTCAGCATTACATAGGTATCAAAACACTTGCAATTCTTCCATTTTTATAGGCAGTCTTCAATTGAAATGTGATCTCCTTATATCATGAAAGTGATAAAGATGCCTGTGAGTAGAGCAATATTAATATGACTCTAGTCTTTTGCCTTTTCTAAGAACTTATCATTGTAAAAAGATATTATCAAAGGACCTCAAGTTTCAGAACCTAGAGTTATTAAAAATCAATACTGTCAAGTTCAGTGTAGCTGGCTTTACGTTGAGGTCTTTGATCCACTTGGATTTGAGTTTTGTGCAGGTTCATAGTTTTGGATCTATTTGCATTTTCCTACACACTACCATCCAGTTATGCCAACACCATTTGTTGAAGACACTATCTTTCTTCCATTGAATATTTTTGGCCTCCTTGTCAAAAATCAGGTATTCACAGATGTGTAGGTTAATGTCAGGGTCTTCAATTCGATTGCATTGATCCACAAGTCTGTTTTTATGCCAGTACCAGGCTGTTTTTATTACTGTAGCTCTACATTATAACTTGAACTCAGAGATGGTGATGCCTGCTGAGGTTCTTTGGTTGAGCAAAATTGTTTTGGCAATTCCAGCTTTCCTGTTATTCCAAATGAAACTGAGTATTGTTCTTTCAAGATCTATAAAAAAATTATGTTGGGATATTGATGGGAATTGCATTGAATCTGTAGACTGCTTTTGGTAAGATTGCCATTTTTACTATGTTGATCCTACCTATCCAGGAACATGGGAGATCTTTCCATTTTCTGATATCCTCTTCAATTTCTTTCTTTGGAGATTTAAAGTTTTTGTCAAACAGATTTGTTACTTCTTTAGTTATAGTTACACCAAGGTATTTAATGCTATTAGCAACTATTATAAAGGATGTTTCCCTTATTTATTTTTCAGCCCTTTTTTCGCAGGCAAATGGATGAATTTGGAGAATATCTTCCTGAGCAAGGTATCACAAACCCAGAAAGATAAACAAGGGATGTACTCACTCATTAGTGGACTTTAAACAAAAAGTAAAGAACATCCAAGCTGCAAACCACAACCACTGAACAGCTTGGAATCTGAAGGAACTTAAGAGAGACACCCAGGGAGTCCCCTAGGAAGAGAAAATAGAGATCTCCTTAGCTAATTGGGAACATAAGAGGTTGCAACCAAGAAAAGGTGGGAACAAATTACAAGAGGAGATGATTGAGAGAAATAACAAGGAGGGAGAGGGAATAAAAGAGATGGAGATCTTAATAGAGGAAGCAAATATGGGGTTGGAAAAAGACCAGGTGTTAGGGAACCCTCCAAGAACTCACAGGCTGTCCCTGCCAAGGTCTCCATCCAATAGAGAAGGTGTTGCCTAAACAGGACTTCCCCTGTAATCAAATGAATAGCTACCCTAAGTGCCATCACAGAACATATATCCAACAATAAATAGAGGTAGAGGCAGGGTTACGTGGCTTAGCACTAGGCTGAGTCTGTGGTCTAGCTGATAGCAGGGGAGGAGACTCTATATGAGCAAGGGGATAGGAACTATGAGGAAAATTCTCACAGTGATGGCTGGCTGGAGCTCTGGGAAGCTCACTATATCAAGAACAGCCACCTGGGAACCATCTGGAAAAAGAACCAAGCCCTCCAAGGTTGGGCAACTGTTCATTGGCATGAACAATATGTGGAGCCTCAAGGGGAGGGTTCAGACTGTGTTTCTGTGCATGGACTGGCCCCTTGGAGCCCATTCCCTCCAGAGGAACACCTAACCCAGTCTTGATATTAGGATGAGGAAACTGGACTTGCCTGGAGTGGATGCTGAGCTGATTCATCTTGGGACTTCTTGCCCTTTCTGGGGAGGAGAATGGGGAGTGAGAAGGAGGGAGGCTGAAGACTGATCTGGAGGAGGAAGGGAGTTGGAACAAGGGAATACATGGATAAAAAATGAGACTATATTCTATAAAAATAAAAATAAATCAGTACTGTTACCACTAATGACACACGGGTGTTCTGAGAATAAAACCACATCTGTAGTTTTATAAATGGATTTCAAATAAATAGAAGACTTCATCTGCTCAGTGTAAGGGATGTGTGTAAAGGCAGGAAAGTCAGATGCAATAATCTGGGCAAACCCCCCTTTCCATCTCCTCTCATGTAAAAGAAAAACACTTGTGAGTGATGCCTCTCACCTTCCCAATGATGCTAACTGGTTTAACTATATTAGATGACATTTCGCCTACATAATGTTTTGAAAGAACAGAAAATCTATAAGTTTGCAAGTCATTTAAATTCTATAAGAAGCAGGACCAAAATGTATAAATGCAAGATTAGGATGAATGAGTATGGTTACTATTTTGTAAAGCACATCAAGTTCCAATGCTGGAAAATTTTTCAACATGGTTTACATAAAATGGTCATGAGCAACATTTTATTATTATATTTCTAGACAATTGTCACGACCACCTCGACCAGCAAGGAAGACGCAACACCAGGCTCTTCTTTCAGCAGTTTATTCAGGAACCTTGAACAATCTTCTGACTGACTACTTCTGACTGACGACCCTGGGGAAACCTGCTCGCAGCCTAAATAGCCTCTGGGCAGCCAACCCTAGTGCACCACGTGGGCACTACCGATAGGCCCAGGTACGCAGAAGTAAGCCAGATTCTTAGCTTTAGTCAAATATGGAGCTGTTTATCACTGAGAGCACTCACCATCAGGAAGGTGGAGGGTGGAAGCCAGCGCCATCTTTAAGGTGCGGCTGCACGCAGCTCTCTACAGTTCCCCCTTTTTTATATTATAGCAACAGGCAAGAGTAGAGGCCTGATCTCTGTAGAGTGAACCAGGGACATTGTACTGATCCTCACTCAGGTGTCATCCACCCGATGAGTACCAGACTAGTCCAATACCCTTTTTCACAGAGGTGGGACACAAGGTATCAACCCACATGCAATCAGGTGTGCTCTTCTTGGGGCCCAAGTCTCGGTGGGCCCCAAGTGCAGTGCTCGAGCCTCGCATCCTGTGCCTAGGAAAATTAATCCTTTAAGGTAGCCAGCCAAGCATGAGGGGACTGTCCTGCTTCAATGGCTGTAAAGGCTTGAATAATCATGGCTGCATTGCGACACTGGGAAGCCTTAATCCGGCAAATGCACCACAGGCACACCAAGGAGACCAACACCAGGAGGCCCGTCAAGGCTCCTAGGCCCGCCCATTCCTTAAGATGATTCATGGCATCAGAGATCCATGAAGACAATCCTTCTGCCAGTCTGGCAGCCACCCGGGTTGAGTTCACCATGACGATAGTCACCTTCAGCTGCTCCATCAGGTTGTCGAATTCTCCCATCCAATTACCTAAAAGATAACTGGACAATTGCTTAGACAGATTTGCGGCACGGGTAAAATTGGCATATTTTACACTAGTCACACAAAGTCCAGCATATTTCCACTCACAGCCAAGTTGGGCAATCTGTCAGAGGGTGTCAATTTGCTCTTGAACCAGGTCAATCCTTTGGTTGACCACCATCAAGCCTCCCTTTAGCTGAGCATTAATGCCCTTTTGTACATCCAGGGCTTGTGCTACATTAGCAGAAAGATTATTCAAGGTCTGAGCAGTATGCACAGTAGAACTCATAGCAACAGCCACAGTAGTAGCCCCAACTGCCACCAGGGAAACAGCCGTAACAATGGTGGCTGTAATCCGAAGTCTCTTTTATGCCTAAATTGAGTCATGGCATCAGGAGCATAGCTAAATTCAGTAGCATTCCAACATTGGGCATGGAAGCATGAATCATTAGAACAAAAGGTAGGTTCCCTATTGCTTACAATAAACAAAAGGGGAGATACACACAAACAGGAGTAGGCCTATAGGTGAGATTAAACAAAGGTTTAATGCCTTCACCAGAACAGCCCGAATTAGTTCCAGAAATGGCAGTGGGAGTAGGACTGGAACTCTGGGGGGTATTCATGCCCCAATAGCTCCAGGGGCTGGACTGACTCCATGTAAACTGACTGACTCCATGTAATCTGCCAGCAAGCATGACCATGGGTTCTAGGTTCATGCAGCTACCATTAACACCACACAAAAGCCAATTATCAAAAGGATTGGACACATATCCCTGGAATGGATTCTGATCACTAAAATTAAGACCTGCATAGGTACTATTAAATACTATTTAATACTATTAAATCCTGTATTAATGCCAGTCCCAGCAATAAGGGGCCCACTTTGGTTGACACGGAGGTGCTCCCTCCAGCATCTTGGTAGGCTACCACCCAGAAACCCAGGTGGCATTAGTGGAATGACAGGGCCCACAGGCAGGTCAAACCATCCTGCAGTTTGATTATACAGCAAAATGCATGGGGAGGTATCTGAGTGATTCTGAACAATTTGAAAACATGAGGTTCCAGCTGAACTAAAAGATCTATTTTCTCCCAAGGGGGCTCTTTCTAAATCTATGGGAAGATAAGGAATGTCAAGACTCTTATTACTACTAAATAATCATGGAAACGACTTAGCATCATGACGGACTGGCATCGGTCTCGGGAACACAGACAGGATCCCCCATCTTGGTTCCGGCATTCCCAGTTGCATCATCACAAGGATGAGCAGGAGGGTTGATACCTCCATCATTGTGCTCCTTCCCATACTGGGCTCTTCTAGTGAGGCATTCAGGTACCCACACCGGATCTTGTTGGTCCTGAGGAAAAACACAAACAGAACCTCGTGCCCATGTCAGCACGGGATCAGGCCCACGCCAGAGCTCTGTCAAAACATCCTTCCATTTTACCATTCCTTTTGTGGTACCATGAGGCTCATGATGCCTATCCGCTGTGGAATGGCTCTGAGCATCCAAATTTAAAAAATTAATGGTAAACAAGGCAAGAGAAAGTCTCTCCTTTGGGGTACGGCTGTGGCCTATTCCCCCTTTTTGTTTTTGCAGGCATTCTTTTAACATGCCATGAGCATGTTCCACGATGCCTTGCCCTTGGGGGTTGTAGGGCAAGCCATGAACAAGTTGTACCTCCATCTAGTGACAGAAAGAGGCAAACTGCTGTCCTGTGTAAGCAGGTCCATTGTCAGTCTTAAGTTGTTGAGGCTTTCCCCAGGCCACCCAGGCCTCCAAACAGTGGGCAATAACATTACGTGCTTTCTCCCCAGTCATCCATAACACCTGAGCAGGTGTCCACAGACACATGCACATATTTAACGTGCCCAAATTCAGAGATGTGTGTCACATCCATTAGCCAGACCTTTAAAGGGAGTAGGCCCCAGGGGTTTACTCCAATGCTGGGTGGGTGCTGATAAACCACACATTGGGGGCAATCTAAAATCACCTTTCCGGCATCAGCTTGAGAAAGAGAAAACTTTTGTTGTAACATCTTTGCATTGACATGAGATGTTTTATGAAAGGTTCTGGCTCTGTCCAAGGCAGAACTTAAGAACATCCATTCCTGGTGAGTCCATTGATCTACTGTATCATTTCCTCTGCTCAGAGGCCCGGGCAGGCCTATGTGAGCTCTAATATGCTGAGGATAAAAGCAGGACTTTCTATGCCAAATTAAATGTTGTAATTGTTGAAACAAAATGCAGATTGGACTGGAACTCTTAATAGGTCCGGCCACTTCCAAAACTTTGAGGTCATTAATAACATAGGCAGAATCTGATGTCAAATTAAAAGGAAAAGGGCAAGCCTTAAAAACTTCAATTACTATCTTTAATTCTACCATCTGTGGGGTGCCAGGTTGAAACTGATGCTGTACAGGCTCTTGTGTATCTATCATATACACGCCACATCCCATTTTAGATCCATCTGTAAACACATTTTGGACGTTAACGATGGGCTGGGATGATGTTATCCTGGGGAATATCACCGGATGTTCTTTAAAAAATCCTATTAAGGGGTGTTTGGGGTAGTGATTATCCATGCATCCAGTGAAGCTGCATTGCAAAATGGCCCAGTCATCTATCATAGCACATAATGTTTGAACTTGATGACTGGTATAAGGCACTATGATGGTAACTGGAATGACCCCGAAATACTGTAAACTTTGTTGGACCCCAGTCATGGCAATATTAGCCACAGCAGTAGGATAATGTTCAATGGACTTGGCTGGTGAAATCTTGGAATAAATCCAGAACAATGGCCTGTCTTGCCATAACAACCCGGTACACTGGGAATAGGTAGGGAGGATGCACAAGACAACATCCTTGCCCTCCTGTATTCTCTGTAAAAAGGCACCCTGTAATCTTTCTTCCACCTTTTGTAAAGCCTCCCTTGCCTCTTCAGTCAATTGTCTCAGAGAATCCAAGGCAGAATCCCCATTTAAAATATTATAAAGGGGCCTTAGCTCATAACTTGGTAACTTTAAATAACACCTAATCCAATTTATATCTCCTAAAAATTTTTGAAAACCATTTAAAGTTTTTAAATTATCTTTTCTTAATTCCACCTTTTGCAGAATAACACATCTCTCATTAATTTTTGCTCCTAAATAGTTAACAATTTGATCCTTTTGTACCTTTTCAGGGGCTATAAGCAACCCTCTTCTTTTAAGCACATTAACCAAATCCATATATGCTTGTTCCAGCATTTGCTTTCCTTTAGTTGCTAGCAAAATATCATCCATATAATGTATGCATCTCAGGGTAGGATATTTCTGCCTAAGCGGAGCAATAGTCTCATCCACATAAAGCTGACACATAGTGGGGCTATTGGCCATGCCTTGGGGCAAGACCACCCACTCATATCTCTTATCGAGTTCCTCATGATTGCAGGAAGGGATGGTGAAGGCAAACCTCTCACTATCTCGAGCACATAGCAGAATTGAAAAAAAGCAATCTTTAATGTCAATAACAATAATAGGCCATGAGGCTGGCAAGAAAGAAAGTAAGGGTAAGTCACTCTGTACAGAACCCATGATTTGCATTTGATCGTTAATGGCTCACAAATCATGCAAGAGACGCCATTTGCCAGACTTCTTTATCACAAAAATAGGTGTATTCCATGGGGACACCGAAGGCTTAATGTGTCCCAAAGAAAGTTGCTCCTCTACCAATGTTCTGGCAGCAGTCAATTTTTCAGAGGAAAGTGGCCACTGAGGAACCCATATGGGCTTCTCTGTTTTCCAAGATATGAGGATACCTTCCTCAGTGGCCCCTAGGAAAAACACAGGCCCTGTCTGTGGCTCCTCTGTTGTACCTTAATGGGATCTTTTCTCCCCTGCAGAAATTTCCCTAATCCGTAGCTTGGGTGGTAACCCATTCTATTCATCATCCTGAATGATGGGGGGAGTAATCATTACTTAACCTGAAACCTATATCTTTTAAAAGGTCTCTGCCCCACAACGAAACTGGAAGTTCCAGCACATAGGGCTGCATAATGCCAGAATGTCCTTCCTCATCCTTCCATTGTAACTGCCTTGCACTTATGTCTGGGGCTTTGGCATATCCCAGGCCTTGTAACATCTGGGAGGACAGCTGTATGGGCCACCCTGACGGCCAATCCTTCTTGGCAATGATGCTCTTATCTACCCCTGTGTCTAACAGGCCTAGAATCCTTTTATTATCAATAATGAGCTCTAACACTGGCCTCTGATCCAAATCCAGAGACAGAAATGTTAAGTCTGTTCCTGTGGACCCAAAACCTCTGTCTCCTCTTTCTTTTGACTGTGCCACAAAGCGACCATGTAGGCTAGGCAGGATCAACAACTGGGCAACCCTATCACCTGGGGAAATGGCCGAGATTTCCTTTGGAAACTCAACCATAATTTTTACAATTCCAGTATAATCTGGGTCAACCACCCCTGGATGTACTTTGAGACCTTGCAGGGTTGTAGAGGACCTCCCTATCAACAGGCCCACTGTGCCGGGCTCAAGTGGTCCCTTAAAATCCATGTCCACCAGCTGGACCCCCATTTGGGGAGTTAGTACGTGTTTGGTGGTGGCACGGAGGTCCAATCCTGCCAAGCCCGCAGTGGCTCTCCGCGGTCCTTGGGGTGTCAGAGGGTTGGCCACTGCTCCTGACACCATTCCTTGTCCTGGATCTCGACTGCCCCATATATTTGTGGCCCGAGGGCGAGGGTCCCATTGCTCATTTTTTGAATGAGCTCCTGCTTGAGCCCGAGTCAAAGGCTGACCATTTATGTCTTTTACCGACCGGCATTCATTTGCCCAGTGTTTTCCCTTCTTACATCCAGGACACACCCGGGCTGTGCAGGGCGTTGTCCCTTTCCTGTTTCTGCCGTACTTCCTCTCTCAGGGCAGTGTCGCTTCAGATGCCCCATCTTACCGCACTTGAAGCAAGCACCCGAACTTCCCCTTTTATTCTGAGTCAACTGGACTACAGCCGCTGCCAGACCGGCATTGGTCAAAGGCACCCCTAGCTCTCTACAAACCTTCATCCATGCCTCCAGTCCTCTATTCTTATATGGGGTTATGGCGGCCCTGCACTCCTTGGTACACTGTTCATAAACAAGCTGCTTAATCAGAGGCATTGCTGCACTTGGGTCCCCAAAAATTCTGCCTGTGGCCTCAACCATGAGAGCAACGAAGTCTGAGAATGACTCCATGGGACCCTGCAAAATCTTAGTGAGGTTACCGCTCACCTCACCCTTATTTGGTAAAGCCTTCCATGCCTTAATGCCAATCTTATTGATCTGTTCATAAACTTGAACTGGGTAGCCTGTCTGTTGATTAGCAAATCGACCCTGGCCAAGCAGCATGTCTCTATTCCAAGTGGGATTTCCAGCGGCCTGATTAGCCACAGCCTCTTCACTGGCAAACTCAATCAGAAAGGCCTTCCAGTCTAGATACTGTCCTGGGCTCAAGCATGCTTGCGCAAGCCCACTCCAATCAGTGGGTGTCATGCAGTGCCTGTTCAAAGCCTCCACCTGGGCTACAGTGAATGAGGCCATGATCCCGTAAGTCAGTACTGACTCAGCCAGAGATTTTATCACCTTGAAATCTAAGGGCTCCTCATATTGATTTCCTTGTGGATCTTGGAACACTGGGTAAGCTAAGTGTAACTCTGTTCTGACTGCCTTCCATACCCCCAGGCTGAAAGAGCGCCCTGAACTGCCATCCCCACCTTCCACATAGGGAGGGGGAGCTGAAGGCGCAGCTTGACATGCTGGGGACATGCAGCATTCTCCTCTATCTGGATCCTCCTTTTCCTTCCTTTTTTCCTTTTTTCTTATCCTTGTCCTTTTTATCTGTTCTATAAGTGACAGCAGCTCTTCCTCCAAGTCTGTAGACTCAGGAGTTTCTATATAAGCAAAGTCGGGGTATAACCCTCCCCTTTTACTCCGTCCCTTTTCACTGCTTGCCTTTTCTGATCTTTCCTCCTGTAACATTTCTAAGGCAGCCTGGCCATTCTCTACTGCCTCACTGCAGCGCTGATCCTCAAGACAGCCTCTTATTAGTTTCCAGACTGGCCTCACCCTGCCCTTGAGAGTCCCTTGCTCAAAGGCAAAATCTAAGTCCCTTCCTAGTTTTTCCCATGAAGATATCGTGAGGCTCCCAGAGACAGCAAACCATGGAGCAACGATATCACATTCCTCTAAGAATCTCTCCAAGGTGCTCTCTTCTAATTTTAAATTTTTTGAATGAAGCAGCTCCTTAAGAGCCAAAAAAATTGGGTGCGACGGAGAAGCACCCATAACTAATCCAGTAACCTCTTATGTAATCTTTTGCTTTTGCTTTCAATTCACCTGCTGGCGAGCCTTTTGTCCTGCTCTCTCTTTATCTACAGAGAAGAGCAAAATTTTTCCCCGCTTTTGACACAGATTCCCACCTTATCTGGGAACTTTTTTTACCCGCTTTTACCGCGGATTCCCACCTTATGTGGGAACTTAACAGTGCACTGCCCTGACCACAGAAAGTTCTGAGCCTTCATTGAGAGTAGAGGTCCCGTGCGGGCCACCACTTGTCATGACCACCTCGACCAGCAAGGAAGGCGCAACACCAGGCTCTTCTTTCAGCAGTTTATTCAGGAACCTTGAACAATCTTCTGACTGACTACTTCGGACTGACGACCCTGGGGAAACGCGCTCACAGCCTAAATAGCCACTGGGCAGCCAACCCTAGTGCACCACGTGGGCACTACCGATAGGCCCAGGTACACGGAAGCAAGCCAGATTCTTAGCCTTAGCCAAATATGGAGCTGTTTATCACTGAGAGCACTCACCATCGGGAAGGTGGAGGGTGGAAGCCAGCGCCATCTTTAAGGTGCGGCTGCACGCAGCTCTCTACAGACAACTACAAGTAAATGTTGGCATTGTTGTCCTCATTTACAAGTTCATTTGGATGGCCTAGTTATAGCTTTGACTTTAATAAACTTTGAACTTAGTGAGGGGTTGTGGGACCAAGTCTAGATAGAAAAGAAACATAGCAGACATAAGCCATGATTTTCAGTTCTGAAACTGTACACTTGCTGAAGCTGAAAGCGAAAAGGACAAATGAGAGGCTAAGAAAGCGAGCATGATCCTCTTGCTCAGGGGATTAAGTGAATAAATATTTGAGTGCAAGACTGTCCAAGGCTCCCTGGTAAATACTCAATATTGTTGGTAAAATTCCATGCAAAAAATATGGATAAGCTAAAAGCAGACTGGCCTTCACAGGGGCTAAAGCCCAGACCTGAGTCATCTCAATGCCTCCAAGGATTAAAGTAAACTACCCAGATGAGATGTCCAGAAAAAGAAAACAAGCAAGGGCCTCAGGTTATCTTTAAAATTCTTCATGAACAATACCTGGTGCTCTATGAAGAAGGAAGGAGGAGGAGGTTAGGGGGAGAAGAAGGAGCAGGAGGAAAAGCAGGAGGAGGAGCAGGAGGAGGAGGAGGAG
>PVIH01012753.1:0-61975 GCA_004025045.1 Sigmodon hispidus
AAAAAAAAAAAAAAAAAAAAAAAAAAAAAAAAAAAAACAAACAAAAAAAAGCTACCATATGACTCAGCTATACCACTTCTATGTAGATATTTGAAGAAATATAAGTAAACTATAAGATAGTTGCTCTTTCATACTTATCACTGAACTATTCACAGTACACAGAATCAGTTGAGGTACCCATCACTTAATGGATAAATTAAAAATATAGTATATAAATCATGAAGTGTTGCTTAGCTATGAAGAAAAATAGAATTACATAATTGTCAGAAAAATAGAACTAGAGATGCAAAATCAGTTAGACTCAAAAGGATAAATAATGTGTTTTATCATATGCAGAGACTATAGGGATTTTTTGTTTGTATGAGCATGCGCGAGTGTGTGTGTGTGTGTGTGTGTGTGTGTGTGTGTGTGTGTAATAACAGTAGAAGAGGGACAAACAGGGGGAAGAGGACAGATGTAGTGGAGAGCAGGTATCATCACCTTGACCTAGCAGCCTGCCCTCTTGGCCACCATGGCCTCCTCTTGGCAGCAGGAGATGGTACCTGCTCTCCACTACATCTCCTCCTTTCGTCTAAACAGAGTCTAAATGAAGAGGTAAGTGGGCACATAGAGGGTAATGCAAGTGAAAAATTAAAGGGAAACATATATTTTCTATTACATGCAGAATCTAGTGTTTGGGAGTGGATGTGAAGTGCTCTCCATGGGCTCGCGTATATGAACGGTTGGCCTCTGTAGGTGCTGCTGTTTGGGGAGGTTGTAGAACCTTGGGAAGAAGTTGATTGCTGGGGTCAAGGCCTGGGAATTATAGCACGATCCATTTCCAGGCCATCTCTCCTCCCTTCCTTGTCAGTATCCCGGAACAAGCAATTGCCATACGCTCACACTGCCACAGACATGAGGCTGTCCATGTCACCATTTCTTCCCTGCCACGATACTCTGAACTATCACACTGATGAAAAAGTACTCACACATTAGACTTAATCAATATATATAATAAATATTATAAACTAAGATATTATAGATCAGTTAAATGTACACATATTTGACACTGTTTAATATATTTATACACACATAAAAGTAGAAGACAATTTAAAGGAAGGAAGCACATGAGCAGAAGGTAGGAAGGACAAAGGGGAATAATTCAGAGAGTGGATATGGGCAAAGTATAATGGCATATGAACACATATAGCTCATAATCCATTATTTTGTATACTAATAAAAACAGTAATTAAAAAATTTCTATAGGCTTGAATTTGGAGCAACATAGTAATAGGTCAAAGATAGTTAAACAGTTTAACCCTCAAAAGACCAAAAGAAAACGATAATTACAGACAGAAGAAAGAAAATGACACGTGTTAAAGCATAGTTCAACAAATATTTATTGATTATCCACGGTCTGCCAGGCAGTATTCCATTTGCTAAGGATTGAGAGGAGATAAAAAGATGGAGAGTCTCTGTTCTTGTGGAGATTTTGTTCTGATGGGACGAGGAGCCATAACTAGGTGCACATTATGTATTACATAATGCCAGGTGCCAGGCACTGCCCTAGCATTTTAAACTCTATTAGCTCATTTAAACCGTCAACAGCTCTCTGAGATAGTTATCAGAGAAGTTAAGAAATGTGACCAAGATAAGGACTACAACACACACATAGTAAGTCCAGACTATCTTTTGATATGCTACATGCCACTGTCCATACCACAGCAAGCGTCCACATTGAGGATGCTGGAAAGTCACTTGCTGGAGTGAGTGTACGCATTTAAAACAAACAACCCTGTCCGTTATATGCAGAGCAATCTGTAGAAGGAAAGAGGGCAGTTCCCAATGCTTACAAACAGGCAAACACTAGCCACTGAACAATCTGGAAAAGGGAAGAAGATCATCTCAAATGCTATAAACAGGTAGACATTAGTCCCACAGCCATGACCTGAACACAGAGCTCTTTCTATCATCCCTCCCATGCAAAGAGCTGCAGAACATGTAAATATCCACCCTTAAAGCAAAAGGCCATGGGACCAAGATCTGACTCTTTAGTTCTGCAGCCCTGGGAGGTGGATCATCTATCTCTTAACTCTCCACATCAGACCACCATCCTATAATTTCATTCTTTATGTCTATCGCACAGTCCTCTCATTATCAAACAATTCTTCAAAGTACAAATTTCCCCTCACTCAACCTTAGCCAAAACAGAAAACAGAACCTACAACGCAGCACATCACTGGCACCAAGTCCAAATGTACCTTCTCTGTGCCAAGAGAAATGTGTTTTCTGTCTTTCGGTTCAGAGCCCATGCTGAAGATGCAATGGGTACCACCACAGCCCTGGACTGGCTGTGACTATGGTACCTGTTTCAGTCTCATTTATGCTTTCTATAGCATGTGCTCTGTTTCCTTAGTGTATAAAATACCAACAGTACCTGGCTTAGAAGGGCTGCAAGGAAGATATGAATAAACTGTGCAAGCCAGGAATATCATAAGAGTGAAATATGTGCTTTGTATAATTTTTCATCTACTTCAAACTTCTTTCAAAGAGGGCTGATTTTCATTTGCAAAAGCACATTTCTTCCATGTCATTTCCCATGTTTTCATGTTTTGGTTTTTATTTTGATTTGTGGTGTGTGTGTGTGTCTGTGTGTGTGTGTGTGGTGTGGTGTGGTCTGTATGTTTGGATACATGCATCTGGAAGCCTGAGGACAAGTTCAGATGTCACTATCAGAAACAGAGACTAGGTCTCCCATTGGCTTGGAGCTCACCACTTGGGCCAGGCTGGATAAGGAACCCCAAGGACTGTCAACAGTGAAATTACAGGCACACACTATTACACCAGAACTTTTTAAAAATAGGGTTCTAGGGTTCAACTCAGGTCTGCATGCTGGAGAGACAAGCACTTTACGACCCAGCTCTCTCTTCAGACTCCTAGTTTTTACTTAAAATTTTGTCTAATTCCTATAAATAAAAATAAAAGCATGCTTATTTTCATTTCTTAAACTTTCTCTTTTTTAGTATTTTTGTATGTTTAGTGTGGAAATGCACATGTACATGTATGCATGTTGGTGGAGGCCAGAGGTCAACACTGACTATCTTCAATCATTCTGAATATTAGTTTATTTTTTTGGGACAATTATAGACTTTGAACCTGGAGCTCACCAATTGGCTGGAATGGCTGAGCTGTGAGCTCTAGAAATCCTCTTGTCTCTGCCTCCCCAGCACTGGGGTTACAGGCATGTGATGCTGCACTCAACATCTTACATTGTTTCTGGGGATCTGAATGCAGAGCCTCATGTTTGCATGGCAAGAACTAACTGAGCATCTCCCCAGCCCAGCTGCCTTCTTACAGCACTTGCCAGAGGCTGAAACATGCAAGACATACTTGGATGTCAATACACCAGACCATAAGTACCATAAGTGAGAACTGCCACAAAGCACACAGCTTGGTAGAGCCGATTGGTTCTGTACTGGAGTCACCCAGTGCCTAATGAGTCTTAAATCTAGTTACCTAGAGCCACATGGAGGTGCCCTTATCTCCCCACTAGAGAAAAACAGACTAATTTTTCAGCAGGATGTGTGTAAAAAGTTACCAGGAATGATAATGCTTTTGATTACACATCCTCCTTTCTTTAAATATTAAAAAACAAACAAACAAAAACTTTCCAGAGCTGGGAGCAAAAGCCAACTGGAAGAGACTCACCTAGCACACAGGACACTAGCTTTGATCCCCAGAACTACATAAATTAGGAACAATGTCAAAGTCTGTAAGCCCAGGACTCAGGAGACAGGCTGGGGATCATAGTTCAAAGTCATCTTTGGCTTTATAGCAACTTCAAGACCAGCCCGAAATATATGAAATCCTGTTTCTCTGTCTCTGTCTCTCTGTGTCATTCAAAGATCACCCTCCTAATTTTTAATTTTAAGATCGTCATCACATCCACGATCTGTAGGGCAGTCTCCACAGGAGTGTCCATAGATTCTTGCCTTTGAAAATAAGTGTACTTTAACACCCTATTGCCTGAATGAATAGCTTTAAATTTCATCAAAAATTAACTTTCTCCAGGTGTCGATAATTCATCCTGAATCCTGTTTAGACTCAGTTTTAGTCACTTTAGAAAGCATTTTTGGAGGGAGAAGCTATATTTAACACACACTAAAGCAATCCACTCAAGCTGTGGGGATCTGGACCCCGAGGAGGGGACTTCCTGTTTACTACAAAAGCTCCTTGTCTTATCTCCAGTGCTGCTCTCCTGCCTTGAGTTGTCAAGTGACTAAATGTGAGAGACACTCCTCACAGTTTGCTAATAACTACCTGTCACTAACAGAGAGAGCTACTTTAAAGAACTTCTGAGTGAAAGGCAGAGAAAACAGAAATCCAAACAGTTGGACTAGGAATTAGGTAAGAGTGAATTTCATTCCACAGAACTTTGCTGTGCCTTACCTTCAACAATCGCAGAGTTCCTCTGTGCCTTTGTGGGGTAGAATCCATCAGCTCAAACCAGGCATAGAAAGCAGCAGGAAGGAACATGTCACACTCTGCTTAGAACCGAGCACTGGCCTAGCCACTAGGCAGCTTCATCAACAGCAGCCAGAACTGAAGCCTCAGACGGCTCTGGGAGCCTGTAATGTCACCTTCACTGATGCCCCTGCCTCTCTCCGTTTCCCTGTTTCTGGAAATGGAACATGAAGTAGGTGTAGTGGTGATCCCTACAGAAGAGTCCTGTCCAGCTGAGAATGACACTGAGCCCCCTGGCCACACATCAAGTCTTGTTACTGCTCAGGCATCCTGAGTGAAAAAGCATATCACATTATGTCCCTTCTGAGGCAGTTGTGGCCACTCCCTGGAAAGGGTACAGGATGCAATTGCCCCATCCTCCCCTCAGCTTCCTTCCTTTGCTTTTCCATGGGAGAATTCCAGGGAATGAGTTGTGTGTGTGCGCGCGCGCGCGCGCACTAGGCGCTAGGCTGTGGTCAAACAGACTGCCTGCTATCACACAGGGGAGCCTGCAGTCTGACAGACTCAGAATAGGGAAGTTGCTATCTGGAATCTCCAGTCTACCACTTCCTTTCATCAGCTTATGGGCTTCAGAACACATGGCTTTAATGGGAATCTCCAGTCATCAATTCAGAAGTTACTTTCTGATCTTACTTTTAATGCATAAATGGCTACAAGAATCAATGTAGTTATGACCTGGGCCTATATACATTGTATATAATTGTACGTAGACAGAAAAAAAATGATTGCCTACAACTCTTTTAGACATAGTTACTATTACTTTACCCTCCTTTCTTCTGCATTAATTTCCCTCCATTTCCCCCTCGGAATGAACCGTCCCCTGCTATTCTCTTATTTCTTCCCTAGCCTTGGCGGTCCCTTTCTGCTTTCCTGGTTTCTGCAGTTACTCCAGAATTTGTAAAATCTTCACATCTGAAGTTCTGGAGCTAGGCACCTCAGATGAGAGAGAACATGTGATGTTTGTATTTCTGGGTTATCTCACTCCGTATGGTTCTTGATGGTTCATCCATTTACCTGAAAATTTCATGATTTCACTTTTCTTTACAGCTGAATAGTATTTCATAGTGTATATGATTCACATTTCCATTATCTATTCATCAATGGAAGACCACTTTGTTTCTTTTCATTCACGACTATTGTGAATAGAGCAAGGAACATGCCTGAGTCCAGTACCTGTGGAGTAAGATGTTGAGTCTTTTATATGCTGAGCAGTCTCTCTCTCTCTCTCTCTCTCTCTCTCTCTCTCTCTGTGTGTGTGTGTGTGTGTGTGTGTACATGTACTGGCAATGCTGCCCCTCAAGAGCCACAGAAAAGTATAGACTATTTTAAAAAATCTAAGCAAAAGGCATAATGAGTCCCCTTTTGAGTTGTTCGCCGGGATTATCCATGAAACTCCCCAAACAGTATAGGCTCTATCGGTGCTACCCTCGCTTGCCTCCCAGTCTGAAAGTTTTAGTCCCTATTGCTGAAGATATCATGAACTTCAGACACAAGATCTGGAGATCTGAGATTTTCTAACCTGAAAGCCCTCCATAGGGAACTAGTTTTTATGATGCCAGAAGGCACCATGCAAGCATCCAAGGCAGGGAAGCAACCAAAAGTCCTATTCAGCTAGGATGTTTATAAACTAAAGCAATGATTAGCATGGCACAATAGCCCAGAGGATGTCATAATGGTACACATGCCTCGGCAGTAAACTGCACTTTCCAATTGAACACAAGGACTACTCAAAAAGAAGGAACTTATGCCTGGTACTGGAAACCTAGCCAACTATCCAAGGCTAGTCTTAGATAAGGGAGGACATATACCTTTCACTTTATTGAACCAGAATCATTCCTAAATGCACTCTAAGTGTGTAGCCTTACACCACAGGTAAGCAGAGACATCACTCTTCATCAAAGAAACATTTCCTTGCAACAGAAACCACTACAGAAAATCACAACCAATCAAAATGCAGAGAATAAATGAGCATGTCTTGCCATCTCCAACTGATGCATCTACAATACAAGTCCCACACCTAACCATCAGGAATCATTGCAGAAGATGGGAAGGAAGAGAGCAAGAATCAGAAGAACGAGAGTGTGCTGTGAGATTTCATCTCCTAGAGATGTCAGAAGCTAAACATGTGACATTTCACTAATGTGGCCGCCTAAACAATACCTGAAGGAAGATGACACCAATAGACATGGAGCCTCAACTTCAGACTAATAACTGCCACAAACTATGGAATTCTAAGATCCAGAAAAAAGATCTTCCTTAGAGCACACCAATTGGTTATCCAGTGCCAAATGATCGGCCGTGAAAACATGCATACTTGTAACATATACAGACTGAGCAGACCATATTTATGTACTTAGGAATACATATACTATCATGTGGGAATAGTAAGAATTGGAGGCCATAAATTTGAGAGAGAGAGAGAGAGAGAGAGAGAGAGAGAGAGAGAGAGAGAAGAGAGAGAGAGAGAGAGAGAGAGAGAGAGAGAGAGAGAGAGAGAGCGCAAGTGTAAGGGGAGTGCAAGGGAAAGGGTAGAAAGAGGAAAAGGGGAAATTTTCAAAAAGCAAAAATACACAGCTAGTAGCCTTGTTTTATACTTGAGTCTGGGTAGAGGAATACCCAATTCAGACCCATTATTATTTCAAGAACAGAGCTCAGTGAAAGTATTAGCCCACCTGTAACAGACTTTGCAATTATTAACTGCTTGCTAAATGCAATTTAAGACAGCAAAACCCTTTCCAACACATGCAGGAAAATGAAGTGAAATATCCTTATGTTCCTGGTGAGTTTCCAGTGGGGTGAGGTCATAAGTTCTGCCTTAGAGATGGCAACTGGACTTTTCTTTGGGCTGTTCCCTTAATCCCAACACCCTCCACATGGAAGCTCTGATGGCCAAAGGGCTCCATGTTGGTTGGTTCTGTTACTGGATAAACTGTCAATTGGTGACAAACCCAGCAGACTTGGGACAAATCCCTGTAATTCTCCAGATGTCTGGGAAAAAAATAGCAAGTATATACAGAGTGCTTACTATGTGCCAGGAACATGTAAAGATCATTTGCTTTTAAAATAGTCTCTGGGACACACCTGCAATCCAGGCACCAAAAAGGCTATGGCCCAGGAACTCAAGCTTGAGCTAGCCTGAGCTAGGCACTGATACTCTGTAAAAGCAAAACAAGCAACACTAAGAAAACGACTTTCTGAGGAGTGCTATTGTACCATTCCAAGGAAGAAGTCAAGAGGGTGAGATCCACATTATAGCAGCTACGAAGGCATGGATTTATCATTACAAAAGCTTATGTCAGGGAAAGGGTATTTAATGCCTGAGAGCAGGGCCCAAGTCTAAGAATCTGGGAAGAATCTCAGGAATGCACCTGGCAGCTAGTGGATTCAAAACCGAAAGTTCAGCCAGTAGATTCGGGGCTTTGGTTTGCATGAAAAGTTTAGCCAGTAGTTACTGTAACCCATACCCCTTTACCCAATCCTAAAATGCCAAGATGTGTAGCACCCCGCTTATATATGCTTTTCTTTAATAACTTCCTCACTCTGAGCTCATGGCTGAAATCCTCCACTGTGCCAGAAGAAAGGGTTTTGCCATGGGTTCCTTTGAACCTGCCCAAAAGAATAAATTGACCCTCATGTGTTTACAATGGAATCCAGCTCCCTGGTGGTCTTTGGGGGCCCCTTGATACAGGTACAACATAGCTCATCTATGATATGACTTGAAATCAGGTCAATACCCAAAGCCAAGTGCTGCTACTTCACTGCGTTTTATCAAGGAACTCCTGGAAGCTTCAGCAACCTCTCTATCTTGCCAATGGCTTCATAAAGGCCTCAGTCACTAATAGATCAGTAAAATAGACTAAGATGGAATACCAATTCATTCACTTTATAGGCATCAAAGGTGGCTGCAGTCAATTAACAATAGACTTAATAACAGAGTATCTCTCTAATTTTATTCCCACTCAAAAATTGTTCAAAACCTTGAACTCTTGGCTATTTTGTGGTGATTGGGCAGCAGATGCTCCTTGGGTTACTGGGAGGGTCACAGAGCTGGGTAAGGTCTCCCAAGCCATGATTCCTGGCCTTCCAAATAGATATGATACTTCTGTTGACTTGTAGGATGGACAAGACTGATCCATCCAAGTATCCACCAGGCTTTCCTATATAAAGGACCCCAGTTGCCCCTAGCACAAGCTACTGTGTTAATGGACTGAAAATTTTCTCCAGGCTGAAGCGGTGGCTCAGCAGTGAAGAGTGCTGGGGGCTCTTGAGAAGATTCACATTTATTCCCCAGAATCCATGTCAGGTAGCTTACAACCGTCTGTACTTCCAGCACCAGAGGATCTAGAGCCTCTGAGGGCACTTGCACTCATGTATATAGACACACATGCATACATATAATTAAAAATAAAATATTAAAAATAATTACTGTATACTGAACCCTGCAAATAGAACAGAATCTAAATTCCCAATGGACAAAGAAGAACTTTAAAGTATGGGGCATGGGAAATATTGGAGTTTAGGCATCATGCCATAACAAGCACATAATCTCTCACAAAGAGGAAACTTTTAAAACACAGGTAATTCAGACACAGCAACTCTACTGGTTTTTTTTCTCATTTTTTAAAAAAACATACCCGCCACTGTTTCTCTTCCCTTCCCTCTTCCCAGTCCTCCCCCATCTTCCTGCCACCCCATCCCCCCCATTCATTCCTCAGGGAAAGTAAGGACTGACTCCCAAGGTGAGTCAATGCCTTCTGGCATATCCTGTTGCCATAGGAGCAAGCCTCCCCCCCCCCTCCCAGTATCAAGGATGAGTTCTTCTATAGGGAATGGGCTCTAAAAAGCCAGTTCATGCACAAGGAATAAATTCTGGTCGCACTGCCAAAAGCCCCCAAAACTGCCCATGCCATTCAACTGTCATTACATTGAGAGGCTTAGTCCCATGTGGGTTTCCCAGCTGTCATTTCAGAGTTAGTGAGCTTCCAATAGCTCAGGTCAGCTGTCTCTGTGGGTTTCCTCATTATGATCTTCATTCCTTTGCTCATATAGTCTCTTCTCCTTTTCTTCAGCTTGACTGGGAGCTTGTCCCAGTGCTTAGCTGTGGATCTCGGTATCTGCTTCCAACAGCTGCTGGATGAAGGATCTATGATGACAGGTAGGGTGGTCATCAATGTGATTGTAGGCGAAGGCCAGTTTAGGCACCCTCTCCACTATTGCTTGCAGTCTTGGCCTGGGTCATCTTCAGACACAGCAACTCTTGAACCACAGTAAATAACTGTACTGAGAAGGAATAGTTTGGTATTGTGAAGGCATGGATTTATTGTTACAAAACTTTATTTCAGGAAAAGAGCATTTAATGTCTGAGAGCAGGGCCCAGGTCTAAGAATCTGGGAAAAATCTCAGGAATGTGCCTGACCACCAATAGATTCAAAACTTAGGTTCCTACCAAAAGTTCAGCCAGTAGATTCAGGGCCTGGGTTCATGCTGACAGTGTAGCCAATAGTTACTATACTCCATACCCACTTACCCAATCCTGAAATGCCAAGACATGTAGCACCCTGCTTACATATGCTTTTCTTTAAAAACCCCCCACCTCTGTGCTTGTGGCCAGAACCCTCTGTTGCACTAGAATAAAGAAAGGGTTTCAACCTGGGTTCTTTTGAACCTGTCCATAACAATAAACAGACTCTCATATGTTTACAATAAAATCCAGCTCCCTGGTGGTCTTTGGGGGTCCCTGGACACAAGTACAACAGTATCAGGCTCTAGAATCTTCCTATGCTATTTCTTTCTCCAACCTGCAATTATTTATGAAAAAAGCCAACAAAATCAATGACAGCATTACTATGGGGAGGCTCATTCATGTGTCACCACTGTGTTTTCATTTCTTGTGATGAAGTGACTTCATGTGGTACTAAGCATGACAGACATTGTAGTCCAAATAGGAGTTAAATATGCAATTATATATTATAACACAGGTTATGTTCTACACAGGGAAAAAGAGGAGACCCAAAGAGGAGCGAGCTGCTGCACAAAGACCCCATCCAGACTGAGAGGAAGCAAGCTCCAGGAAGCAGCAGTGAGAACTGAGCCCTGAAGCTTGCTGACAGCAGATGGCTTTGGAGGAGAGGAATGGGAGGTGATTGGGGGAAGGGCCAAGCAGAGGCCAGACAGTGCAAAGTGGTGCTGCACTTTCCAGGAATGCAGAGGATCAGGGTGGCCAGAGCACAGGGGGTGTGGGGGAGGGTAAGCTCTAGGAATTTGAAGTATCAATGTGCAAGGAGAAGAACAAAAGAGTGAAATCTGGCCCTTTCCCCCAGCACCATCAGATCGCTTTCTGACACCTCAATTGATTCTTTTTAGAGTCCTTAGCATTCAAAACTATTGATTTGGAAGAATGCCTGTGGTTTGTGGCCTTTGAATGGATTAATCTTAGAAAATTAAAGACACCATTTAAGTAAAGTAGCTTATTTCTCAAAGCTCACAGGATGCTTATTGGCAGTAAAGCTGGGGAAAGCAAAGACATGATCCTCAGATTACAATACAACTTGACAACCTTGTCCAGCAGTGTCTCCCCAGCTACCTTTATGCTGCTGCCAAATGCAAACCAGCACCAAGGATTGTGCACCAGAAGGAGCAAACCTCTTCGAGAAAATCCTTTATGAATCTCCATTGTGTTTAGGAGTCCTGCATGCTGGAGTCTGACACCATCAGTATATATTGCTGGAGCTTCACTGCACAGGCCTGCCTCTGCTGGACTTTTGATTAGTAGCTTTTGCTTCTAACCTTGTTTTGGAATGCAGCCAGATAAACACTCATCTCCTTCTCCCTCTGTTTTCAGGTTTCCAAATCTCCCAATGGAAATACAATTCTACATAAATCAGAAAGTTTTTTTTTAAAATATTATTAAAGTGAGATCCATGACTTAAAAAAATCAAAAACAGAATTTCAAATCGTAACCTAAGTTGATATACATATATGAAATGCATGGCTTTGAAATTTTAATTTAGAAAGTAGCAAGCACCCAAACTCAATAAAAAAGAATGACCATTACCTGTCAGGAATTTACTATAAGCACTGTTAGTACATGTAGACAATCCATCTCCTAATCCTACAGTAACTTTTCAAACCACCAATTCAGTCCTTGACCTGGGGGACAAAGAAATAGAGGTTGTCTGTGCTAGGAATTTGACTGTCTGGACCTTTACATAGGCATTTCTCCTATCCTTCAGTTCTTACATTCTTACTGCCTTCTTTTCCACGATGTTCTGAAACTTGGTGTAGGGGTTGGTGGTGTGTATCATGGGCAGAGGATTAGTATAGACCCCTGAGCATTCAATCTTTTATTACTAGTCGTCTGGTCAGTTACACGTGACTCTACTGACTGACTTCTGTTAATTGCAAAAAAGAAGCTCCAACCTTGGTCAGAGACGTTATGCTGTTTCTTTCCCAAATACACTATTATTTTAAGTCATGAGAGATATTGGCATAAATTTTAGGCATGCAAAAATCTACAGTTAAAATTAAACCAGTGGAGAATAATGTAAATTATTTTATTTGAATCTATTCTCTTGATCTGCAAAAAGAACACTATCTTTTTTTTTTTCCAGTGATGCTTTACATATTGAGACAACAGTTAGACTAGGAATACATCCAAGAGATGTGCTGCTTAAAGCATGCATCAGGAGACTCCAACATATCTGCATTAATAAACATTTTCAGAATTGGCATTAGAATTTTATATAGTATATGTATGAGTTAGAGTTAAGCATACCTTGCAGATTTTTATTCCCTGAAAGAATAATTTTCAAATTTGATTGCACATGCATTAAAGTCACCTGGGACTCTGGTACAATCAAAGCAGAATAGTTTTTAGGAATCTGTGTTTTCAAGAGCAAATCTATGCACTTCTGATACAGGCAATCCTTGAGCCATAGTTTAAAAGATGAATTAGCATTCTCAGTAGTGTCAAAGTTAGGTACAGATATATTTCTTATAGTTCCTGCTCCTGGTCAGTAGCTGGCACAGAGGCCTCTACAGTTTCTACTTTTGCTTTAAGAATGTTGCCAAGAATAACTTTTTCATTTCCAAGTTAAACATGCTGTTTATAATAGATGTAAAATGGGAACCCTGGAAGTCTGAATCTTTCCACACAGGGTAACGGCACAATAATCAGTAGTTGCCAAGGCCTTTACCCAGAAAGAGTGAAAAGTAAGAGATTTCCCTCAACAGTATTGTGTCTCCTATTGAAATAGAATAAAGTCAACCTTTACATACCCAAATTCGTTCCTCTAAGCTATAAATTACTACATTTGTCTATTACATCTCCTTAATGTTTGTTTAACGTTTAGCATGAGACATTTTTTCCCTTAATTAAATGACTAAGAACTCTCTGAAACTAGAGAGGATAGCTCTAGTTATTTTTCCAAATTAGACACCTTAGCCCAAGGATTAACCTTTCTAAGTTTTGGCTCTTTGCACACTGAGGATAGCAACAATGCAAAGCTCATTCTGTTCGGAAGGATTGTAAAGTGAATAGGAAGGGGCCAGGCACCCAGCACGTGCTTGTCATCTGGCTGTTCTCAGATGTTAATGTCCCCATAACACTCAGCAGGAAAGACTAAATCTTACTATGACAAATAACTACATTAGGTGAACCAATGGCAGCTAACCGGGAACACAGCTGGTTAGGGTGAGTGGGTAACCCGGATCCAGCTACCTCATGGAAGGAGATCCAGCTCCATTGAAATGGAAGCAACATCTTTGAAGGGAAGAATTTTCTATTTTCAACTAACTAAAGAAACTATGCTGATTTCTTTAGTTTAATATATACACTTTTTTCACAATCATTTGGGGAAAGGTTAAATATAGCAAATAAAACTGAAATCCTAGACATCTTTGTAAGTGTCGATGGCATCCATCCAAGGTTCCTTTCCTGGAACAAAGTGTAACAACTTGGTTCACTTCCGCCCTCGCCTGACAAGCTACATTTCAAGAGTCTGTAGTTTCATTATAAAATACTCTCATTATGATCTGTGATCTTATCTTCTAATCCTCTTCAATGATTCTATAAAAACATCTCAATCAAATGTTTGAGAAATTCAGTTTTTCTAATGTAAATACTTCCTTCAGAAAAAAAAAATAGGAATGTAAGAGGAAGAAAACAGAAGTGTCAGGAAGGTAATGATTGCTTTGCACATTAAAAAATAATGTGATGACTTAATAAAGTCAGATGTATGAAAATGTTGAAACTATTACTGAAATACTTCCTTTTATAGTTTTCACACTGGCCTAAGAAACTCTGACTAGTTAAAACACAGGAAATATTTTTAACACATGAGCTTAGTACAACTTAAGGCACATATTGCCACTCAGCAAAAAGGGCTACTTCATTTAGTCACTGCTGGCATAGCTACAGCATGAATGGAAATAATACGCTTGAAAATACTACATGACAATGGTTGAGAAACTTACACTGTGGGTATTAACCCAAACCAGTGTTAGCATCATCACAAATAAATGGAGAGTCAGGGGCCTGAGAAAAGACTTAGGGAGTGAAGACACTGATGATGTGAGATCAGCAGGACCTACAGGACATTAGAAGAAAACTGACGACTCTGGAAAGTTGTCCTCTGACATCCACACACATGTTATGTGGTACATGTGCCTCTACATGCATGCATATGGAAAAAATAAACCTAACTTTTAAAGTTAAAAAAAAATCAAAGAACAGGAAAGGTAGATACCAGCATGTTACATATCTTTTGTCGACATGCAAACGTGCTCCAAAAAGCAACAACACGGAAAGTTGAGCTTCATCCTAGTCAAGACCTTGTGGTAATCTCCAATTTACCAGAAATAGGGAAGACAGTGGAAGAGGCTAAAGACACTATCAGGGAACTAAAACACAAATCTAGAAAGTGCAGCATCTTAGAGGGCAAATGCTGTTAGGATTCTGTTCTAGCCTCTGAAGCCATACTCTGCCCTGAGTTCTGACATCAAGCCCCATTTAAGAAGAATTCCCACAGCCACACTCCCTCTCGTTTCTTCCCTCCTGGGAGTGTTCTCTTTCCCTCCCTTCTCTCCTTCTTCCTCCTCCTTTTCATTTTATATTGTGTTATAATAATCAAGTCCTTTTACATAGAAGCAGAAGTCTAAGTGTGTCCTGCCATGCCGCTGCTCACCGCCACCTCCCACCATGCCTCCTGGGTCCATGGAGCATGAGGCCTCTCTATTCATAGACATCTGCCAGCTATATTAGTTAATCAGATCAAACAGGACCAAAACAGGTATCAGTGTCAATGACAAAAAATAGGCAAGAAGATGAAAATGCCTCACAAAAATAATAGCTACGTAATTCCTTTAGATTTTACAGTCCCAAACTAGGCAAAGTTGGCCTAAAGTTTTGGAAGTCACCTCTTAGGAAGACTATAAATGGAAGGGGGAGGGCTTTAGAATGCTGAAAATGCCCTAAATCTTAATCTGATGGTAGTGACAGGAGCTTATGTGTTTTTTAAAATGTACAGCACTGCACATGACAGCATCCTAGGGATTTTTGTGTTAGTCCTCACTAAAAATAATAAAAGAGTCTTTAAGTTCTTTATGATGCTTGAAGACTGGACAATGCTTTCTTCAGATGAGAATGGTTACTGGGAAAAACAGTAGACATGCCTCTGGTACTGGAAATATTACGTAATATTAATCTAGGTGCTATTACCACACGTATGCTGACTTGAAGCTGAAAACAGCATAATTGGACTTTTCTGTGTGTTGACAGGTTGTTTCTAGAGAGGGGAGTAGAATGGGAAAAAGACGTCCAGCTCGAAGGCTGAAATCTTAATACTCTACAATTCTTGTTTATTGTCTTAGGCAAAATGAAGACTTTGTGGAACAGATGTCTGCTCAGTTCATTTAAATATCAGTAAACATCTAGACAAGGAGTCCCTTAGAGGCACAGCACCCTGTGAATAACCAGGGAAGCACCTCCATTTTGAGCAAGTCCCTAACTCCAGCTTAAAACAGGCCTGAGTTTCCAAAATACAAAGTCAGAATGTCCCAACACAAGGGATAGCCTCGGGCCATCTGATAGAACTAGTTAACCATAGAATGTCACAGCACAGGAGATGGTCTATAAAAAAAGGTTTGGCAACCAGACAAGCTGGAGGCTAAGATAACAGAGGAATTCTGGAAAGTTCCTAAAATCAAGCTAACCAGAACTGTATCCATACAGAGACCTCTAATTAATGTGTAACTTTGTGGTTTTTGCCTTTTTAAAAACTGAGCTTTCAGAGGGGCAGGTACCTCCTCATTCCCTGCTGTGGCTTGTACTTCTTTTCAATAAACCTTGCTTTTACATTTCGGAAAGTTCATGTCTCTCGTGTTCCCTTGGTGGTGGTGGTGGGGTCTCAAGACCAGGGCACAACACCTGTATGTCTCCTACCTTTACTGATGGGCTGTACACACAGCGGATCACATCATCAACACTCTACTTCCCCTATATACAGCCTCAGGTAAGGCGGAGGAAGAAAAACCTGGCATGTACATAGTTCTGCATATATAATTTCTAGGATTATATTTGAGCTTTACAAATCAGTCTGTGGAGGCTTTTTTTTCCATATTGTTTCTGTATGTTTTTCAGTCACCTCTTTATAGGACCTCTTTATATGACCTGAGACATGTCCACCTCAGGCAACTGTCATGCTAAACACCTGTCACTGCAAACTTTCAGCAAACATCCTGGGGGCAGGTATGGTGGCTTGCAGGAGAACAGCCCTCTTGGCTTACATGTTTGAGTGCTTGGTTCCCAGTTGGCAGAACTATTTGAGGAAACAGGAGGTGCAGTCCTGTAAGAGAAGATGTGTCTTCAAGTGAGCTCTTGGGATGTGAGCTCTCAGCTGAAGCTTCAGCCCATGTCCGACCACCTGCTGCCATGTTCCCCACCATGATGGTGAGGAATTCCTAGGTCTCTGGAGCTATAAGCTCCAAGTAAACCCTTCCTTCTATAGGTTGCCTCGGTCATGGTATTTTGTCACATAGGAGATTGCAGGTCTGTTTATACCAAGTGATCTATGAGCCAGATTGAAGTTTTAGAAAGTTCTATAAGGGACTGGAAAGATGATCTGGTGGTTAAGTGTGCTTGCTGCTCTTACAGAGGGCCTGAGTTCAGTTCCCAGGACCTTGTCTTGGGGTTCACAACCACCTGTTACTCCGGCCCCTTTAAGTATTTACAATCACATACATGTACAAATAGTAACACATAAAAACAAATATTTTTAATATATAAAAGAGCCATACAAATGAGGCTTCTCCTGAAAGTAACTGGATTCCTTAAAGGAGGTGGTCTGCTAGGGATGAGGTTTTTGGGCAGCTCCAAGCACATTATGGTGTCTTTAGAGATAGCGCAGGATGGTCTCCATAGCTATCGTGGAGCTGTTGAGAGAGATGAACTAAGTCAACTGGAGTACTTGTCCCAAGCACTTTACTCAGAATTTAGCCCCAGGAGGAGAAGATCACTGTCAGGCAAGCTGGCTTTTTAAGTACTTTATTGACAAACAAATGCGACCCACTCCAGCTGATACTGAGCTGCCTTGGCTAGGCAGCAGGGCATGTATCTTTTTGGTAGGAAAGCTAGCTTGGGCCCTCACTGAATGAGATTGGGGCAGACACTTTTCAGTCTGTGTAAGTCCAGGAACTAGAAGCTCACTCTCCTGTGTTCTGTATTTTGCCGAAGTTGAGTAAAATCTGAAATGGTTGGCTTCTTTTTTTTTTTTCTAGGGTCAGTGGAGGAGGGTCTTGGCTTGCATCACATTGAGCTCAGATTTTGATTTTGTGGGTGCGGTTATATTGCACCCCAAATCTTATTTACCTCAAACTTTATCTAAGCGTTATATTTGTGCATACATTACCTCTCACTCTCCATTGTATCAGCCTTCTACCAGTGTTCCCTTCCTCCAGCTGTCAGCTGGTCCCATGCTCCTGACAGTACTACAAGGCCAAAGCCTACCTGTGAAAGGAGAGTCAGCCGTGTCCTGAGTGGACTGAGGAACCTGAAAGCCTTTGGTTGATTTCCAGAGTTCTGGAAAAGGCAAATACAGACAGCTTCTTCCATTTTCACTGATGTTTAAAGGAGACTGTTAAGAGTTCCTACCTTTCTTATTCCATTAAGTCTGTTTCCTCAGGCCACCAGCTATGGTTTGAATCTGAGATTTCTCTCAGTCTAAGTTGTTTAAGCACTTGGTCTCAGCTGGCAGCACTGCTCACAGTTCTGGACGCCTTGGCATATGTAACTGGCTGAAGGAAGTACATGGCTTTTGAGGCTCGGAGGTTTCACAGCGGCTCCACTTCCTGTTGCTCTTGCTCTGCTCCCTGATTGCCAGGCTAGTCTCACCTTCCTGGCCATGATGTTCCTTCTGGAACTGTCAGTCAAAATTGATCCTCTGTTTCCTAAGCTGCTTTTTATTGAGGTATTCTATTACAACAGAAAATAAATTAATGTATCACCTCTTGACAACTATATCCTTTTTTCCTATAGGGCATCTCAGTTTCATTAGCTGTTGTTTATAATAAACAGTTGACCAGACGAGGATGTCCCCAAAGTCATACGTCCTTCCCAGTCACTATTCTGTGACCACTAACTTCACTGAAAACCCTTCCTGGCTCACTGATATCAAAGATTCCATTAGCACAAAGGTATCCCATCAACTGACCATGTATGGCTTTACATCATATTATGTTAAATTATATTATGTCTTAGGTAAGGTTATCATTGCTATGGTGAAACACCATGACCAAAAGCACATTGGGGAGGAAATGGTTTGTTTGGCTTATACTTCCACATCATTGTCCATGACTAAAGGCAGTCAGGACAGGGTTGGAACCTGAAATCCAGAGCTGATGCAGAGGGGTGCTGCCAACTAGCTTTCTCAGCTACCAGCACAGAGAGAACACCACCCACAATGAATTGAGCCCTCCCTCATTGATCATTAATTAAGAAAATGCCCTACAGGCTTGCCTACAGGCCAATCTTATGGTGGCATTTTCTTAATTGAGATTTCCTTCTCTTAGATAACTTTAGCTTGTGTTAAGTTAGCATAAAACTATCTACTATTGCTAATAAGCTGGAAATCAGTCAACAAAATAAAGCAAAACAAATGCTCATATAAAATTACCACTATTCAATAACAATGAAATTCTCAAGCTAGCCACTGGTTTCTCCTAACGTAATGGGTTATAAAAGAACAGGTTCGAATCTATTAAAAAGCCAGAAACTTTCTTTATATAATAATAAATAAAGGCAGAGGAGAAGTTCTTGAAAGCAAGAAGCAAACAGCTACCTCCTACTATGAGGACGACAGTCTCGCTGAATCAGACCCACTGAGCTGAGAAGGGGCAATTGAGAAGCAGCATTCCTAGGAAAGGCTCTTTGTTGAGCAAGACTTGTAAGAGTAGTGTCTCAGAAAGTTCTGAACTGCCAGGAGGGTGCCATGGGATGTAGGGTGAGATGGCATCAAGTCCTTCATTAGCTTTAAGTGAAGTACAATTAAATATTACATTAAACAAGACAAAAGTCTGTTAGAAGTGAAGATCAAAAAGAGGTAAATAGATAAACCACAGTATCTTCTAGTATAGCTGTAGTAACCTTGGTTTACATACAACCTTGGATGTAAGATACATGCTTAGGTGTTTGGGGTAACATGAAGCCTATGAAATTGTAGATACACTGTTTGTGTAATTTTTCTGTGAAGGCATACACTATCAATTAATTATGTGTGCCATTAAAAAACTGTATCACAAACTATATTCAATAATATATGGAAAAGACAGGACAATTAAATGGGATTTATCCCAGGAAAGCTTAAATGACTCAATATTTACAATTATCAATTATACTAATACACATTAATAGAAACCTAGGGATTAAAGCCTCACAATCATCTCAATTTATGCAAAAAAAAGTACTTGAAATAATCCCTTACCATAATGACAAAAACACTTAACAAACTGGGAAGAAAAAAACACTTCTTCACCCTGATGTAGGCACTGAGGAAAGGCTTGTGGAAAACATCATATGCAGTGGGGGGAAAATGAAGTCTTCCAAAAGACACTTTTTAAACCTACAAAGGTATCTGCATTCCCCACTTCTGCTCAGCATTATATTAAAAGTGCTAACTGAAGAGAGTAAACTTAGCTAAAGAAACCCTATTTTGTATTGCTAGCAGGGGCGTGCCTAGTTCCAAGAAAGAATAAGCTAAACATTATCTAAGGACATCTGGATGATCCAACCCTAACGCAGTAAAATGGCCACCCCACCCACATAGGCTTCAGGAATGTTAGGCTGTAAAAAGTCCCTAAGCAAGAGCCAATCAGCAGCACATTTGTACCTTTGACCCCAACTAACCCTCCCTTGTGGTTTTTGTCTATAAAAAGCTTGTGTAATTTGAGGTGCTTAGTTCTTCCTTGCCTTGCTACATTGGGTGGGGGTACAGGGAACAAGCTCCCTGCCTGGCTTGTATCACACTGACAATAAACCTTGCCGTTGCACTTCAGATATCTCAGTTTTGGGTGGCTCCCTGTGGGGGTTGGGCTTTGGGCAGAATACTAACCAGAAAATGAGAGGAGAGAGAGAGAGAGAGAGAGAGAGAGAGAGAGAGAGAGAGAGAGAGAGAAAGAATGAATAAATGCCACCCAAACTGAAAAACTATCCCTACCCACAGTTGACAGATCTTT
Organism: Sigmodon hispidus; assembly: GCA_004025045.1. Classification (NCBI taxonomy): domain Eukaryota; kingdom Metazoa; phylum Chordata; class Mammalia; order Rodentia; family Cricetidae; genus Sigmodon; species Sigmodon hispidus. The sequence continues at coordinate 20,230 of PVIH01012753.1, forward strand.
TATGTAGGAAACCCTAATTTAGAAAAATTGAAAATGTGAGCTAATAGATATGTGGTTTAGAGCACTGGTTGTTCTTGCAGAGAGGACCTGAGTCAATTTCCAGAACCAATATGGTGGCTCCCAATCATCCATAACTCCAGTTCCAGATATCAGATACTCTGGGCCTCCATTGACACCAGGCAAGCAAGGGGGTACACATACGGAAGGGCAAGAACTCATATATATAAAATAAAATAAGTAAATCTAAAACAGCACTACTAATAATTAAAAAATAAAAAGTATATACAAACTCTAAATGAGGCTGGCCTGCCATCTTGCTCCATAGTGAATGCGCTAAACCAAGAATGCTGACATCAGTATACACTACTATAATTGGCTCTATGTTAGTAGGAATAGTAGTAGAAATGGTAGCAAATAACTTTTATTTTATCCTTTTTCCTTATTTTCCATGTTTTTCACCGACTTTAACTTTCACAATCAGAGCTAAAAACTTTATCTGTCATAAGATGCTGACTCTGGTGATTCTATGAAGAAAAAACTACACTAGGGATATAAGTCAGAAGAGAGAGTGACCCAAAGTGACAGAAGAGATGATCATGTTCTAAATAAGGGCAGAAACAGGGTGAGTAGGTGGACCAACCACAGGGCAGACAGTAATGCCAAAGAAAACCATCAGAACGAGCCTTCGACTTCTTAGTTGAGTTGCAGCCATCAGTAACCTCAGCAGAAGGAGGTGAGTTGGTTACAAAAAGGAAAGTGGGTCCAGTTCAATCTGGTCTATAGCTGGACTGCAGCTGTAGGTGTTTGGCTACAGCCATGGGAGAGAGCTGACACAGTAAGAGAACCATGGGCAAAAGTGGGAGAAAATGGTCCCAGGGAAAAGACCCGAGAACTCAGTGTGCAAAGGGCAGCAAAAGACAAAAATACAAAGAAACACATAGGAGGCAGAGAGTTCAGAATAAGCTTCTAGGAGTCTAAAAGATACATCTCTTAAAGATAGAAGATATGGAATCGACAGTATCAAGACAAAAAACATGGCTAAATGAAACAAGCACTTGGTGTACATGCACTAATTAATTCTAGCTCTCTGCTCTTGACTCTGCTTGTGATGGGACCTGCAGCCTCAAGCTCCTGCCCTGGATTTCCCAGTGGGGACAATAACTTGGAACTACGAGCTAAACAAACCCTCTCTCCCTTAAGTTGCCTTTGCCAGGGTATCGTATCATAGCAACAGGAACCAAACTAAGCGACAATCCACATGAAGATTGCTTATTAAAATATAACAAACGAGGTTAAAACAATGGCCATACTAGATCAGTTGTGTTTCATTTTTGTTATTTTTATTTTTTGATGTATATTGGTATTTTGCCTGCATATATGTTTGTGCCAGAACTTGGACAGTTGGAAGCTGCTGTGTTGGTGCTGAGAATTGAAGCCAGTTCCTTTGGGAGTGCAATCAGTGCTCTGAGCCATCTTTCCAGCCCATGTTTCATTTTCTTAATTAGTTATTTCAAATTATCCAAGAGAAACTAACCAGATTGGAAGCTTACTTATTTACTAAATATGCTCTATTTGATTTAAAATACATCGAACTGACTATGCTCAGCTTATCACCTTCACTCCCAACCCCCAAATTGTCTAAGATAAACTTGGGCTATAATTTCATGAAGAACTGAACTACAGAAAAAGTAGAATAACAAATTTATTTAGTCATTATTTATTGCATGCCTACTTTGTGCCAGGAAGAAGTCCACAGCGTTGGGATAAAAGAATGAGTTAAAGTAAAAGACAACAAACAAAAACTTCTTGTGTCCATAGAGTTTATATTATAGCAGAAAAAAAAAAAAAAAAAAAAAAGAAGCAGAGGGAAGGACAATGAGGCCTGAGCACTGGGAAGTGCATAGTTTGTTAAGGAGAGTGGGAGGCTAGAGCTGGATTCTGGGCCCAAGAGCTGGGAGCAGAGAAAGTAACTCAGAAACTGGGTGCTTGGGCTAAGACTGGAGTGGGGGCTGGGAGTAAACTCATTTGACCACTGCAAAGGGTTTCCCAAGTCTGCTTGAGGGGCAGCAAGGACAGCAAGAGGACAAAGAAACAGACACCTGTCCCAGCTGCTCACAATCAGCCGGCCATCTGGAACAGGGTAGGAGAAATCTCCTAGGCCTTGTGCCCTGAGTCCCCATTCAACAGAACAAAGGCCTCATATCCAAGACTGTCTCCTTCCCAGGTAGGGGGTTCTTTTGTTTATTTTATTTTGTTTTATGTAATTTAAATATATTTGTCACATGAAGGAGAATATTTTTCTGCTATGGTTCCTGGATATTCGTCAATATTCCTAAACAAATTTGGAATTCTAATGAACAACATCCATTTGCTATGACTGATGATGCAGGTTTGCTGGGCCTGAGTCACTGTGCTCCTGATGAAACTAGTCCCAGACACTGACAGCAAAGGTCCAGTTCACTGTGATATTAATTCATGAGGGCGAGTGATGACTCATGTTTTTCTCTGTGAAATGTACCATCAGATCTTTGTTATCTGTCCTTACTTGGACAAACATATTGCTTACATATTAAATCTATGTTAAGTCTTTCCCAAGAAGCACAGACAGTTTTCTTGGTGGCAGTAACATTAGAAGAACACACACTGAAAAGAGATCATCTCTGCAAGTGGGAACGAGCTGTGAAGGCAAGGATTTATCCTTACAAAACTATTTTAGGAAAAGAGCATTTAATGCCTGAGGGCATGATGGAAGAATCTCAGGTATGTGCCTGACAGCCAATAGATTCAAAAGTTAGTTTTGTGATGAAAAGTTGAGACAAAAGTGTATCCAATGGTTGCTGAACCCCATACCCCTTTGCCCAATCCTGGAATGGTAAGATATGCAGCACCCCATGTACATAAGGTTTTCTTTTAAAAAACCCTCACCTTGCACTCAAAAGCATTCCCTGCGCGGGAACAAAGGATTTCAACCCAGGTTTGTTTGAACCTGTCCAAAACAATGAACTGACCCTCATGTGTTTACATTGAATCCAGCTCCCTGGTGGTCGGTCTTTGGGGGTCCCTTGACAAGGATATAACACTCCCAAGAATCCCTAGGTGGAAACTGAGTCCCCAATAAGGGGAGGAGGTTTCCAGGAGATGTGTCCATCCGGAGAGTAGAATCCTTGTCAATAATATTGATTTTCATATAAAAGAGGCCTGAAGGAGTTTGCCATTGATAAGAACAGGCCTTACTGGGTACTAAATCCACTGGTACCTTGAATTTGGACTGACAGCCCAGCACTATGAGAGATAAATTCCTGCTGCTTATAAATTAGCTAATCTAAGTCACTTTGTTACAACTCAAACAGACTAAGAGGTGGTTATGTCTGGGACAAAAGGCAAATCTTTAAAACTTGCCAAAATCATATCTCTGAGAAAATATCTTGTAGTTGAAGCCTTAAGCACAGATAGATATAGATACAGATATAAATATAGATATGGAAATAATCTCCAGGAACTGTACTCTCACGGCACCAGCTCAGCATTAAGTCAATGGTGAAGGAAACATTTCTTAGGCCTCTGTGGTTACATCAGAGAAGAATGCGACTGTTTTGGTCTGCCTTGCTGTGCCTGTGGGACTATCATTTGTAACTTTTCATTGAAAAGCCTTCATGAGTTTTATCAACTTCAAAGTCATAATCCTAATATTAGGCTTATTAGCCTAAATAAGGCTTATCAACCTTGTTGTCAAAAAACATCTCCTAAAATAAAGTTTTGTTAGGATTATACAAAAACATTTGATGACGACGAACTTCTTGATTTTTCATGTCTTTGTTTAAGGACATGATGAGATCCTCTAGTGCTTACTGTCTGCCATGCGTGACTTGTGGTTCTTGCTAACTCCACTTCACTCAGAAAATAATCCTGCAGGTTAGAGATGCCCACAGGAGGCCACAGTTAGTTACCAGCAGAGCCAGGATTCAGCCCTGACCTCTGATGTCTACAAACCCATATCAACTGCTACCTTATGCTACCCTATTTGCACTTGTGGGCCTCCAACCTACATGTTTTCTTTCCTCTTAATATTTGTATAGCATCCAACTATATAGATGATTTCTCCATATGTAGGAATGGAAATTTAAAAGAAAAGAAGAAGCTAATTTTTCTATCATGAGTTTTTTCTGAGTTTTTCAGAGTCTAAACACTAGAGTTGTTGTCCCAGGTTCAGGAACATCAGGTCCACATCTGCCTTATCCTTATTATGTGTTAACTTTTGTTGACAAAAAACTCCCAAAAAACAAGCATTGGGAGCATGGATACTCACACTATGACAACACCCTATGACAAAAGAGCAGAGTATAAAACTATAAGATAACCCTTAAAGATATGTAGGAAGTGACAGTTTCCACACTACGAAGCACAGATGCACTGTCGGTAAATGACAGAATGTGATTGATTCGAAGTCTTCCATGGATTAGTCATTTGATGGACCATGCAGGACAAATTCTTCATCCATCTCTGGTTTCTCTCTCCATCAGGCATAGCCACTGTACACTACTAATTGGAGAATATTTTGTGCATGAAATTAACTGTTGCCTTTAGGAATTGTCTTGTTGCAGGCAGACAGATGAGCCAGCCATTAGCCTTAAGACAGTTATTTTCTCAGTGTATCATTTTCTAAAGTACACTTTTAGAAACCTTAGTGTTTTTTGAAATTACTAGGAAAAGAGGCTCCTGAAAATACAATAGCAGAATGGATGGGGAATCTATGTCCTTCTTAGAAGGTATGTACTAGGAAATATCAAAGCTACAGAAAGTCTTCTGACTTGCATGAAGTCTTGAACTGATTGGCCATGGGAACTTTTTCTAACAGAACTGCCTGGAAAATGTACCTGGAGAGTATGAGTGGATGAATACACACTATCCTGAATCTGTCTATTGGCTCTGAAAGATGCTTGGTCCTAACAACCAAAAGGGTAGAAAAGGAGGACTAACAGTGATGTCTTTATAGGGAACTGAATTGTATCCTCTGGTCTTCTCAGTAAACCACAAAGATAGCCCACTTAGCATGAGTTTCCTAAGGAACTTCTGACAATCCATGAACCTCTGGCCCCTGCAATTGCACAGGCAGTTTTGTGTCAGTGCTGTGAGATGTCCGAGGGTCCTTCTAGATACTAAGTTTCAGTTTTATATTTATTGATTAAAATCTATGCACAGAAGCATAAGGGCAATGTAATTTAATTTTTATCTGTAAATATCTTAAGTCACAGAAGTCAAAAAGATTGCTTTTGCTTTGTCAGTAAAGTATATTCCATCTTCTGAAACACAAATAATATGAATCTTTAAAGCAGGAGAAGATAGGGGAAAAAATGAGTCATTCTCCTTAACAAAACATAAGATATGAAAAGTGCCAAATGTTACCACTATGTTTCAGAAATATTACTGGTAAATATGACAAAAATACAAAAGCAATAAAAGTCAACAAGGAAACAAGTTTCCAAATAAAAGGATAAGAACATCACTCTCTGGATGCAAAAGTTAAACCTAGAAGATGATTGGAGAAAAATATGGCTAAAAACAAGAGTGCAGCTAGAGCAGAATTCATTTTCTAGTTGTTTTATTAGCTAAATCATAAAATAAATGTGTTAGGTAAGGGGAAAATAATATATCCCAATGCTTCAGTTTTAGAACAAAGTGCTTTCTCTCTCTTTGTCTGAACTTTAAACTGGATTTGTAGTTTTAATAAACTTTACCACCTCTAGACCACGAGAACCCAGACTGCCAGGCATACAAAGGACTCAGAAGGGCTAGTGCATTGGAAAACAGCCAGGAGCAGAGCTGGACGTAAACTCCAGCTGGCTTAATGTCAACACTCAGGACACCACAGTCACTCTTATAAAAATAGGGTTGAAAATGTTGATTTTCATATTGTTTCATCTTCAATGGGAGGGTATCTGAACAAGTAGTGCTAGAAAACAGGCTTATCCACAGGAAAGAGACCAGAGCTACCTACCACTTTCAGGCCACTTGGGACATTGCTGCATCATGAACTGACATACAAGTAACAAGCACAAGCTTCCCAAAATTCTGAAAATGGAAGTCCAAGATCAGAGAACCAACAAATCAAAGTCTAATGAGCACTGCGCTCTCACAGGGAGCACCATCTCATCCTCAAGGTAGAGGGAAAAGCAAGTTCCCTGAGATTTCTTCTATGAAGACTACATCGAATTCCGGAGAATGTTTTTCTGACCTAACCACCTTCCATTTAGCATCAGCACCTAAGAGGTTAGGACTGAATTCATTATAATGGTGCAATCACAAGAATACTCACACCAGAATAATCCACTAATCCCTGATAAGGATCCACAATATATAAAGAACTCCTACAATTCAACAACCAAATAAATAAATGAAACCCTAAGAACCCACTGATCCCTGATGAGGATCCACAATATATAAAGAACCCCTATAGCTCAACAGTTAAATAAATTAATAAAACTACACCATGCCACCAAATTGAAAAATCAGCAAAGAATTTGAAAAAAAACATTCCTTGAAAACTCACATATAAATAACCAACAAGCACATTAAAATATGGTCAACATTGTCAATCTTTAGAAATATGCAAATCAAAAAATCATAATGATACCGTAGCTATTACATGCTAACTATGCGGTGTTCTAAGCAAAGTTTGAGGTAGAGGCTTACTAAGTTTCCCAAGCGAGCGTTGAACTCATAACATAGTCAAACAGGTCTTGAACTTGAAATGGTACTACCTTATTCTCCAGAATATCTAGGATTATTGAACTGTATCACCAGGTTCCACTAAAATAGCTGTTATTTTAAAACAGAAAATAAATATTGATGACAATGTAGAAACACTATAAACCTTCTGCTTATGGGAATGAACAGTGGTGCAGCTGCTGAAGAAGGCTAATGATAAAATGATGGATTAAATAAACATGTTTAATAACTGGGTGAAAATATTATACATTCTCCATAGATCTTTGTAAAAGCACTATATATTCCCACAGGTACGAATAAATGTTTTCAGAACTTGGAGTGCATTGCAGTGAGACTCGTAACAGCTATGGAGAAAGAAAAAGAAGAAATATTCTATTATACCTCCTTTCCAACCATCAACAATTAACTAAACTCTAAAGACCTGTAAGAATTTCTACTAAGTTATCTACACATATGTTTATTACTTACAATACTTCATTTATCAGCTAGTCATAACCACTATATGCTGCTACAAGTGCTGGGATACTCTATCCCTGAAATCTTGTCCTCAGAGTGATCCAGGCTGATACAGCTGTAACAACTCTGAGGAAGAGAATGTAAGAGTTTATAGCTGAGCATAGTGCTTTACACCTGAATCCAAGGATTCAGGAGGTTGAGAAATGAAGACGGCTGGGAGTTTGAAGCCAACCTGAGCAACTTCATGACTTGCACACACTATATACACATAGTGATGTCTCAAGGAAAAGAAGAGAAAAGGAAGTTGAAATGCAGAGTAGGGTTCACAATGCATTTGTACAATCCAGTGTCACAGTATGTTATTCTAACACCAATAAAATACAGTGGCTCCCCAAATCCACCTTGAACATTGAAATGTCAGGTGCATGCCAGCTTCCACAGCCCTTCCCTAGCGTTTCTCTCAGGCTACATATTTCAAGTAGGTTAAGTGTATTCCAGAAAGACATAGAGGTATCCTATTTCCCATGCCCAGATATACCAAAAATACAGAGCACATTCTTGGAGGCTACTATTTTCCCCAAATGTTGGAAGAGGGTGACAGTCTAAACAACAATAATCTAATTGATGTTCAGTTTTAATTGATGTTTTTACAACAGCATTACTAGAAGAACATACATGTGCCTTACAAAGGGCATGTGCTAAAGCTCTTTATGTTACATATTTCCCACCTTCACAGTCAGAATACTTTGTTAAGGAATTCTGAGCAGCACTATTTTAAGTATTCTATAAAGTTGAAAATGAAGTGCCACCCATAAGAACAGTTGATGTCAAGCAGGAGCCTCTCTCCAGTTTTGCTGGATAATGGCACCGTGGAACATGACAAAGTTGTGAATCTTACCGACAATTTCAAGTTCAAGCAGATGGTCAAGGACAATGGTGGGGTTAACTGGAGCCCATGTGAACATTATAAGTTTTCTTTCTAGTCAAAATCTACTAAGCAGGATGGACACACAAGGCTCTTAGGCTTAACTCGCTTCAAATTGTTAGCAAATAGTAATAAAGTTTTGAACAAGGGACACAATGCTGCCCACCACTGCCATGTCTATTGGCATTTTCAGTCAGGAGAAAGGACAATGGGTACTGTCAACCCAAGAAAAGATATTCTGGTTTTATAAAAAAAAAAAAAAATCACGTCTGGTCTCAGAGAAGATCCTAACATAACAGAATTACATAACAGAGTTACACCAATAGTTATGGTAAAAGGTAGAAGCATGGAAATAAAAGGCCCCTTTTGCAGGATCTTCCTAGAATAGGGAACACTTATCAAGTTTTCAATAATTTCCCTAACTTCAATATGACTAGTGTTTTTCCCTTTGTAACCAGCCTTAACTGTGAGGCTCATGAGGCCTTTCTCAAATGGGCAGCCTAATTATAACTGCCAACACCCAGGAGTTGCATCACTCCTGTTATGTACATTAGCAAGGAAATGGGACAGACAGAGGAAGGAGTTTCACGTTGGGGCAGGGCAGGACTATGAGTAACGCCTCTGGGACAGATAGTACTCTTTTGCTCTTGAGTAAAAAGATAAGCTTGTGTATTGTATAAAGACCAAGCCCTCTGATTCCAACAGGATAGTCTAAAATAGTTCAGAAGCACGGATACTTGAAACTCATAAATGGGCTTTCAGGAGAAGGTTATTTTTATAAAGCAAATATGCACAGGAAATTTTGTTATTCTACTTCTACTCTATAGTCTAAAGATCTGCATTGTCCTAACACAAAGACCTTCTTGGACTGAATCCCAGTCACAGTTGGTTTATTTAAAAATCATACAAACTTTACTAAAATCATTTTGTCCCAAACAGTATCTTCTTATAAAAACTGTCCTTTATCCAACAGTTTTGAAACCACACATGACAAATCTTGTCCCCTCTTTCATTTTGGCTAGATGAGAACAGTCCCTTTTCCAGTGTGCACACTGCATGTGCTACCTGTCTGCTAGTGACTCAAGTGGCCATCTGGGCTGCAGAGTTGACTGTGAACGAATTTTACTTCATTCTGGCCACAAAGTGAACAATAACAATGCTCAGGTTATTGGGTTTTCAAGATCCAGTGGTGACTTTTTGTCCTCTTTTTGAGCCAATAACTTGCATTCTCATGAAATACACCTTCCATCTTTTATATTTAATTTGTGTCTACTTAAAACAATTTTTTACCCATAGAACCTTACTCAACTTTGTTTATAGAACATGCCTTGGCCATTCACTTGTAATCCTTATCATTAGAGAAAATTCTCATATACTCCATTTTATGTCAAATGAAGGCTTTAGTAAACTGACATTTCTGAAGAGAGATTTAGAGATATTCTTTGAATTAAATGCACATACTCTTTGCTTTAGCAATTTCATGCCTAGAAATTGTTTCTTTAGAAATATTAGCACAAGAGAACTGTGCACATTCGTATAATCCCAACACTTAAGAGGCAGAGGCAAGAGGATTGGGAGTGGGAAACCAGTCTGGGCTACACAGCCATGTCAAACAAAATTGATACTGCCATAAGTGCCCAAAACATACATGCATATGTTCACAAGCACTTTGGTTATTCTCTTGTGTCTGTCAAAGACATGTTCCAAGAGTCCCAGTGAACACCTAGAAGTGTACATCACCCTAAATCTGCTTTATACTCTACAATACACATGATAGAGCTTCATCTAGAATTAGGTCCAGCAAGAGCTTCCCAGGAATAACTACTATTAACAATAAAACTATCATAATAACAAGGCAATAAGGTCAAGCTAATGTAGTGCCTTCACATGTCTTATGATACTTGTGCCTCTGCTCATGTGGAAAGTAGTTTCTGCATCCTCTCTAGTATTCTAGGGCCTGAGCATTGTTATTGTTCACTTTGTGGCCAGAACGAAGTAAAATACGTTCACAGTCAACCCTACAGCCCAGATGGCCACTTGAGTCGCTAGCAGACAGGTAGCACATACAGTGTGCATACTGGACAAAGGGACTGTTGTCATCTAGACAAAATGAAAGAGGGGACAAGATTTGTCATGTTTAGAATAATGTGTTGCTTAAAATATATAAAAAACTGTTTTTTTAAAGGAGGGTATTAAATGTTTTGATTCCAGTTTTAGCTAAGTATATAAAATTTATAGAATGCAAAAATCATGAATAGAGCATCTGGAGCTACTGTACTTATACACTATCAAACGTTGCAACCAACCCAATGACAAGGTCTTGGTTAAATAAATGATGCACAATGCTGAGTGCTTTGAAGATGTGAAAAGCAATGACTACTCAGACAGCTAGGTGGGCAAGTGAAAATAAAATAATTTAGAGAAAAACATGTGCGGTATGATTTCTTTTCTTTACAAGTACATTTGTAAGTCAAGTGTCCAGGCCAGAGTCCATCATCGCTGTACCCCGGAAGCCAAGGCCAGCCTGGGATACAGAGGAAAAGTTCTCTCTCAAAAATCAAATAATAAAAAGAAGTATTTTTATGGATATGTCTACTATATATAATTCACTCTACTCTGACTGAGAAAGGAAGATTTTTTTTTTTATCATTACAAATTGTATATATATAAAAAAAAACAGAGTTCTCTTCTAACATTGTTTGGGTAATTTTTTTCTTCAACAACCTTAATTTTAAACATGTGTCAGGTATGCCTCTGACCAAATATTTGAAAATATCAGGAAAGCAAAACTATACCTTTCATAGAGGTCTTGTATACCTATCCATTTAAAGATGAAATGTGAACATTTTTCTATTTCTGGGTATGAAGATGGATCCACAAGTATGAGGACCTGAGTTCACTTAGATGCTTTACTGGTGACGGGTGGTGTGCAAAAAAGATACATTTAATAGATGTATTTTAAGAAACACTATTGAAGTGATAAAATGCTAAAATGTCTGCTTTTCAGATAAACTCCATACACAAAGATACGATTAAAAAGACTTCTTCACATTTAAAAGGATGTAGCAGTGATAAAGGGCTTGTCTGGCATGGGCAAGATCTGTTTCAACTTTTAGTATCTCAAAAAGGAAAAAGAAGAAAAAAAAAGATTCCCAAAGAAAGGTAGATTATCATTAAAAATTCATCCCATATGAAAGAGACTTGGTAACTGCAAACCTTCAGATCTTGAGGATACCATCTTTTTAAATGTCCTTATAAAGAAATTGAAACTTTGCAGCTCATTTTTGCAAAGTGTGACTTGATTACAAAGCCCTTCGCAACTTGCATGATTTATTTTAGGAGACTGAGTCACTTCCCTAAAGTTTTACAGCTATCTCTTGTCAGTGAAAAAAAAAAAATCTAAAGCTCAAAAGCTCTCAAGGAAATGAACCAAAACATTCTGGAAAATTCACTCTCTGTGGGGAAGATAAGATAACCATGTCTATAAAAATCTGTCAGCTTGAGGAAGGACACAAGGGAGAACAGCAAAATGTAACAGAGCCTCGGGTCCTTTGAAGGCAGGGAGGAGAACATATTTTTCTCCCAGCTTAATTATGTAGCTGATTGTACACCAGATGCTTTTTTAAGGCTTTTACTCAGGTTTATATCAAGCACGTTGCCCTACTTCCTCATCTTACCCGTTTTCTAACGCATACAGACTTTCTTTAGAAATCAAGCCACACCAAGGATTTCAGGCATCACACCCACCTAAGCTCAGCATTTCAGTAATATTCAATGCAAGCGCTTAATGGTTATAGTAGGCTAATAATGCTATATTGATTTTCAATAAATGCTATTAAGCTCCAAGGGAAAGTCTGAATTCATATAATACAAGGGTGTTTTAGAACTAGGCTGCCTGGCACTGAAACATCCCCACAGGAAACACCCCCACTGCAGAACCCTAACCTCCCCTGCTGTTATCCCAGTGCTTTGGGTCCTCCCTAGCATAGTAAGTACCCAATCACACTGCATAAAATATAAACCACGCCAGATGGAGCGATGCCCGAGCAAGTAGGAGCACTTGCTGCTCTTGCAGAGGGCTAGGTTTTGTTCACAGAACTGGGCTGCCTGTTGCAACCTGTATGCACCTGGACAATCCCTTTTTATCCACTGTGCACAGGTGAGACATGGCAGTGGATCTGGAGGTGAGGTGAGTCCCAATCATTGTACTCTAATAGTTAAATAACGTAACTCACTCCTTTACCCTTCCCATGATAACTTGCTTGCCCAAAGCATCCATCATGCTCTTTGTATCACATGGGCTATATAAAATAAAGAGGTTCTCCAAAGTTTCTAGATCACTTGATGGAAGAAAACTGTTATCATTTTCTAACACCCAATAAACCTTTCCTGACTTTCCAGATTCAGGGTCTTCTGGTACCACCCCAGTCAGTAGTCGGTAACTTGAGAATTAATGACATTTCATTAAATTGTAGATTTTAAAAAAAAATTCTGAAAATACCTTCATTTTAACCCTGAATGGGTTTTACTCCTGAGATAATGATTTCAGCATGTTAAAAACTGTTTACTGATTTTGAGCACAGGTCTATACTAGAACCCCAGACCTCCAGTCCCAGTGTTCCTATTCCAGAAACCCTTCCTTTACAAGACACTCATCTACTTTTTACTTTATCAATTACAAATCATCAAGAAAGGTGAGCATCTTTAGGATACTTCTAGCTCCAAAACTATAATTTGCTAGAATCTATTGCTAACTGCTTCAAGGATATTTGGTGCTGGTTATTACATGCTGGCAGCTTACAATCAGCTGTGACTGGAAAATATATGTACAAAGCCATGGGGTTCTGTTTTTGTTTTAAAGAATTAATTGTTTCTCAATAATCCACCATAAAAGGAAGGTTGGCTAGTAAGTGCCAGAGAAATCAGTCTAGTCTCAAGAGAACAAAGGTAAGTTCATAACTTTCCAAACCAGAGATTTACCTCTGATGTTTATAATTGGCCATGAAAATGGAGGCCAGTATCTCTCTTATATTTATGGTTGTGAGCCTAGCCTTTAACGGCTGAGCCATCTCTCCAGCCCCAGTATCTCTCTTATGGCATAGAATGTAAAAGTTTGAACAAGTAATCTCAAACATATATTTAGGAAATAAGAATTAGGACTTTCTATTTTCTGGGTATAGCGCAGAATTCTCCTCATTCAACTTCCAAGAGCACAGTTGGGTGCTGTGTCAACATGATGCTCTTAGTCCACCTATCATCCCCAAACCTGTACACAGCTCTAACATTCTCGAGATTCCTAAGCTTCTGAGACATGTCAAAGGAAGGTTCAGAATCTACCAGCTGACCCAAGGGTTTCCTTTAGTCTTAGGCTAGAGACACTACCTGCTGGAATAGACCACAAAGGAGCATTTAGTCTATTACACGCTATATCTGTATCCTGAGGCAGAGTTACCATCATTAATCAGCACTTCATGCATAAAGCCAGGAATGCAAGATACCAGGTTGTCAGAGACAGAATTCAGGGTCTTAGCCTGAGGTCAGTGTTGGTCCCAAGTCACCAACTTGAGTCAATTTTACATGAAATACCTTGTAAGCAAAACTGAGTATTGCTCACAAGTGTGGCAGAATAATCACCAAATATTTGCTTAAGTTTGTTCTCTGGTTTGGAGTTCATTAGCCTGAGACTGATATATGGACAGTAATTAAATTTTAATCAAATGTTTCTCCCAGCAGAACAAAGGACCCCCAAAATAGCCTCCCCTGACTGCGCAGTGGGACTCAGCATATGATATGAGATGGCAGTGGCCCCACACAAGGTTTAATCATGGATGAAAGGATATCCTGGTCCTTTCCTTGAGATCTTGGTGTCGCTCAGACTTCTTCTGAGGGTGAGATCTCCCTCACCCCTCAGGTTTGTGAATGTCATCATTGCTCATCATCTCCCTCCTCAGAGGAAAAAATGCAGATATCACATGAGGAGAGAAAGTAACTAGCAAATGGCAACAGCACATCTGGTCATGGAAAACTAAAGGGGATGAGAACGTCAGTATCACACAGTAGGACTTATTGACCAGTGTCAGTCATAGGGAATAAAACTTGGCAAACCGACAAAGTGCTTTAGATTTAGAGTGGATTCCAGAAAATAATATGCACTTAATTTCACTCCCAAAAATAATTTTTTTGGATATCACAGCAAAAAGGGCTGGGAAGATGGTCTAGGGGGTAAAGGTGATGCTTTGCAGTGTGAGGATGAAGAGTTCAGATCCTCAGTACCCACATGACGAAGCAGACATGGCTCAGGCACCTGTTATCTCAGCACTGGGATGAGATGGTGGATCCATGAGGAATGCTGGCCAGCCTGTCTAGTGCGGCTCCAGGTTCAGTAAGAGAGTCTGGTCTCCAAAAACAAGTTGATGCTGGGGTGAGATGAGATGGCTCATAGGGCAAGGACTCTGAGTTAAATCCTCTGAATCCACCCAGTGGAAGGAGAGACCCAACAAGGTGCCCTCTAACATTTACACACTTGAGAACATGGCTTGTGCATACACATACGTGCATATATACACACATACACACAATAACTGTAATAATAGTAACAGCAACAATTATGAGAAGAACAGTAGGGAAAAGCACCCAACATCAACCTTTAGCTTTCACATATACACGCATGTGCATATGCACCAATGTACACACACACACACACACACACACACACACACACACACACACACACGGGAGATTATAGGAAAAGAAGAAATATTTATGTCCATCAATCTGTTATATCTAATCAGATTGTTGCTTAAGTTATTCAGTGCAATCTTAAAGTGTCCTAAGAAGAGGGTCCAATAGTCATGGAAATTCTAGCCACAGTCATAGAAATACTAACCAGGCTCTGAAGGTGCATGTCAAATGGAAGCAGAAGACAGCAAGTCTCAGTTCTCCATCAAAATCCTATGACGGTCTATGGCCCTGCACGCCTTTAATCTCAGCATTTAGGAGGCAGGAGAATCTGTAAGTTTGAGGCCAGCCTGGTCTACAGAATGAGTTCCAGAACAGACAGGGCTATAAGGAGAAACCCTGTCTCAAAACCCTCTAACCAAGAAAAAAAATTCCTTATGGGTTTAACATGCCCTTATTGAATTTGTATTGGAAAATAGGCATTGGAGATCCAAGCATGATTACAACAGGCTACATTCTTAGCAAGCAGGGAACTGGTTCATGGAAGATGAGAATATCACATGTCAAAGGCTGTGATAACAATCCAAGCAGAAGCCAGACTGGAATCCAAATACCATGCAGGTAACAGCTCAGCTGGGAAAGAAGCAGCTTCTAATTAAGGGCCAGATTCTGTGCTGAATTCAACCAGGGCTCTTTAGTTTTAGAGGATATTATCACTTCTAAAGACATAATTCTCTTTGGGCCAGAAGTGAAATGAAAAAATCAGAAAGCAAGAGATTTAGAAAGCCGTCCTGGGTCCACACAAAGACCTTGAGATGACTCAGTCCAGAGATCTGGAGAACTGCTCATGAAAGGGAATGCTGTAGGAGGCACCCCAGGTGAGCCCTGGCTCAGAGAGGAAGAAGCATGGCTGAAGTCGGGGGAGGAAGGGTGGCAGGCAGAGAAGGCCTTGAAGCTCAGGAGGAGGCACCTTTAATTTGAAACTTGGAATGCCTTGATGAAAGCCTCATAGGAATAAGAAAGTGCTATTCAACTTATTGTGATCTCAATGCCCAAAGGGTCTTGGAGGAGAGTTCTCCCATGAAAAGAAAGTAACCTCAAAATAAAAATAAAAGTGGGGTTGTTTTATGTTACTAGTTTTAAAAAACATTTATTTTCACTTTATGATTCTGTGCATGTGCCTTAGTTTATGTAAACCACATATGTGCAGTGCCCATGAAGGCCAGAAGAGGGCACTGGATGCCCTGGAACCAGAATTACAGGAGGCTGTGAGCTATCTGATGTGGGTGCTTTGAACTGAATGCAGGTCAAATTTAAAAGCATCAAGTGCTCTTAGTCTTCTAAGCCACTTCCCCAGTCTCAGGGCCCCAGTTTTTAAGAAAAAAAAAAAAAGGTGCTAGCTTGTGAGGTCTGTAAAGATAAAATACCTCAAACTGGGTATAGTACAAACTGGGTACCATAAGCAACAGAAATGTATTTTCTGAGGTCTGTGAGAGGGATTCTGCTTACTAATGACAGCTTTATGTGCACAAGAAAGGCACAAGTCTTCCAGAGAAGCCATGGGTGGATGAAGGCTTGTCCTGATGACTCCCCATTAGAACTGTATCCCCAACTAAGGCTATACAACACGGATGCCGGAGAGAGATGCAGTTCAGCCCATTACCCAGCAATTGCACAGCACAGTCAGTCATGATCTAACTGTGAGGTCAGGAATGAGCCATGGAACCCATCAAGAGCACACCTACAGATTACTCAAGTTATAAGCTCCAAATTTCATCCAGTATCACCTGAATCTGTCACACAGAATCTTAACACCATTATTTGAGGCTTCTCAATTTTTATCCTTTTTACATACACACATCTATCTCAGTCTGACAGAAACCAGTATCCTCGACCAATAGAAGACAACCTTAAAAATAACAGTACTGCTGTGAAATTCCAAAATGTTGCTTATACACCATCTGAAATTCTCTCATGTACCTTAATTCAGCATGAGAGGCAGTGTACTCAAAAGACCCCCCTGACTTGGGAAACAGTGAGACAGCTGTTCTAAAATTGTCCCCATCTTTCTTACCTTGAAAAAGCAGCTTCACCTGTTTGACTTACTCTGGTTTCTACCATCAATCAGGTTAATAATTGTCATGAGAATGACATAAAACAATATTATGGAAAGATTTCTCTAAATATAAAAACATTATCAAAATAGCACCACAGATAAACTGAAGGTGAAGACTTACCCTTTTGTGCCAGTCTTTTCCAGAATCTAATTTGTAGTGGCTCTCAGCCCACCCCTTATGACTCCCTTTTCTTAGCCTGCCTTAGCATTGGTCCCTACAAGAATGTCAACCTTATTCTTAAAGGAAAGTGACCTCATTTCAACCACCCTGAGCTTCTTGCCCAAGGGGCGGGGTCCTGCCCTTGGTGCTTGCTGGCCATGATCACTACTCAGTGGTTTCCTGTAATGTTCAGATGTCTCCACTAATAAAAGGTCACCCCAAAGCTCTGAGATGACCATCCCCTGATTTTCTGTTCTTGGCTGCTTTTGAGTGGAATGCTTTGCTTTCCCATAAATAGTTCAAAGCGTGATACCACATGAATGCTTCTTCAAAAGTGGTTCTCTCCAGGGGACCTGAGCACAGATGTTGGTCAGCCCAACTTAGAAGCAACAGAGCAGAAAAACAGGCTACTTTCCCTAGCAGCACCTTTCTGTATCCCAGTTTACTCAGCTGTGGTTGGCTCAACTTCAGCTCTGACTCTAAGGCTGAACCCACATCCAAGCTGCATTCCCATAGTGTTTCAATTTCCAGCTTGAAACATCCGGCCACGGAAAGTTCTACTGAGGATAGACAATATTTTCTTCCTGCTTCATTGATAATGTTATCAGTGAAAGGCGTGCAACTGGATAGTGTCACAATGGAAAGAAATGGCAATGCTAAACCATTAGCTTCTACTCTATAAACTGAGAAATATGCAATAAAGGAAAAACCCAGAGTACAGCCTTTAAACTGAAGAATACTGGTTTAACTATAATAACTTGGAGAAGTATATTAAAATCTTGACTTATTTATTCTGCCACAGCATCTATCCCACCCCTTTCTCAGCAATGTGGTTTCTTTACCATCAATCACATGGACTTCCCAATAGACCCTGAAGGCTCAGAGGACAATTTGCATACGTCATTCTCTTGGTCACAGCAACTGATTCAGGGGAGGGCTTGGCTTGTCATTTGCTAATTATCTAGTATCCATACGATCAATTATCCATTCTTTAAGATCGATTTAAGGGTTAAATAATGCAAAATGCATAAATCATTTAGTTAATACCCAAATGAAAATATGTCATAATTAAATATTTTCCAGTGACAGGAGACATTGATTGCACTAGAGAGTATTAAGCTGAGATTACTTAGGCAGCTGATAATAAATACTTCAACAATGAGAATTAAAGAGACAGTACAGAGATATACACACAGCTGAACACTTACATTATTCAGCAATAGACTAGTTGATCATCAAGAAGTGGGGTAGGAATCAAAATATGGGCAAGGTTTTCAAGCTCAATCCATTTCTACTAATAAAATAGAGAAATCAAGAGCCAGTTTGTCAGGTCAATCAATTTATTTGGAAGAAGGTAAGTCATGAGTAGGACACAGAGACAGTCCTCTGGGAGAGAGAGCTGGGGTCCTGACTGTCTGGAGGAAGAGCTACTGTGCAGTGTATGCTGTTTGGGGCTTTTCATAGTGTAAATGCTCCCAGGGCAGCTGATGGCAAGCTCAGTGAGTGGGTGGTCCCAGGGGATGGAGGGAACTGACTCCCGGGAATGGGAAGAGAATGCTCTGCTCAACAAAGCTCACACCAAGAGAGCAGGAAAGCTCACAAAGACGGTGGGTGAAAGGGAAGGAAACCCACAGAGGCCTGAATAGCTAAGGGACAGGAAATCAGGAAGTTTCAGGAGAAAGGAAAAGACTGACTGGCCAGGAAATGGGGATCTAGGACAGTATCACAGAAAAGAGCTCACAAGTCAGAACAGGAAACAGCTTCCACAGCACAGGAAGGGTGTGTCCAGAGTTACTGATGACTTAGAGGTGCATAGTGTTTGGTAAATAGTAGAGATGGGTGCTTGAATACACATGTGAAAGAGTTATATTTACATATATATGAATTTTCCATATATAAAATTGTCATTAATTATCTTTTTTGTTAACAGATATTAAAAAAAATATTGTTGAAATAGTTTAGTTCCTTGATACCTTTGGGAACTGGTCACAAAACTGCTTACTTGAGAAAACAGTAAATTAGGTCAGCTACAGGTTAAGGAAGATGAACAGGTTTGCATTCTTATGCAAAGAAGTTTTTGTATTGTATAAATTTTCATATATTTCAGTCTTTCTATGCCTAGAGCTCATGTAAGAAGGCTCTCAGTCTGGCACATTTACAATTTAAGAAAGGACTAGAGAAACAGCTGTGTCAGCAAAGGGCTGGCCTTGCAAGCATGAGGATCTGACATGGACCCATGTAAAGGAAAAACTGGGTGCTGCATTGTGCACCTGTAATCAGTCCAAGTGCTCTGAGGTCAGGCTGGAGGATCCCTAGAGCTTGCTGGTTGCTAATTTAAATGAATTAGTAAGGTTCATGTTCAGTGAAGACTCTGTGTCAAAAATAAGGTAGAGAGACTAAGAAACCTAATATTCACCACTGGCTACACACACACACACACACACACACACACACACACACACACACACACACACACACACGAGAGAAAGACAGAGAGACAGAGAGACAGAGAGACAGAGAGATGGAGAGAGACACACAGAGACAGACAGACTAATAGACACAGAGACAGAGAGAAACAGAAACACATATGCATAGTGAGAGAGACAGGAAGACAGAGATACAGAAAGAGAAAGAGAAAGAAAGAGAATCCTGAGGACTGGTACTGTACTAAAAGAAAATGTAAGATATGTGACCCCTTTATGTTTCATAATAAAATCTCCTTAAAAAAACATAAAAAACAACTCTGTTCATTGACTAGGTCTCAGAAACACACAAACACATTTTAAGATTAGTAAAAAAAATTAATAATATTTAACAAAATGAAGTTGGTAAGTTTTGGTTTAAGGAACCAAATCACCTTACTTCCTGAAATGTTCAGGAGAGCAGACTCACACAGGCTCCCCAGCACACACTGGAGCCTGAGTACAGCGAGTCCTTACTTGCCTACTCACAACCCTGGAAGGAACTGGACCTCAAGTTCTTTAAGCATCCGAAGGCTCCAGGTGCAGCATCCATTTCTAATGACTGGGTCTTTTTTGTTCAGTTGCAATGAACCTGGCCCCTGACCATACCCCAGCTTCTTCTCTGGAGGAAAGCCTGGCTTTAGCTAGATGCCTAATGATCCAGCCTTCCTAAGAACTTTTCAAGGGAAAGTTTTGGCTGTGCTAAAAGTCACCTGGCAGCAGCAGCTCAGACGTCCCCTTGAGGAGCTCTGCCTCTCTGAAGAATATTCTCGATGTAGACACTAGGATTTTTTTCTTCATTATTTCTGGAAAAATGGGCACATTCCTTATGGAGTCCTCAGTTTTGAAATTTTGTAAAGTCAGCAACAGCGGAGCAGGCAGGAAAGCAAGCAACCCAATCCTCCTTCTAAACCTAGAAACTCAGACTAAATTTTAAAATAAACTTCAAGCCTGGAATGGTGCTATATGCATGTAATTCCAGCACTCAAGGCAGGAACAGGAGGACTGTCCTAAGTCCTGGTCCAATCCCTCTGCATAGTGAGCTCCAGGCCAGAGTGGACAGGAAAGGCAGAGGGAGAGAAATGGGGGGAGAAGGGAGGGAGGAGGAAGGGGAAGAGGGGGAGGGAGAGGGAGAAGGGGGGAGGATGGAAAACAGAGAGGCTCAGAAATCAAACTAAATAAAACAAACACCAACAAAATGATATACAATATTCAATGACTCCAGTGTGTGTGGGGGAATGCAGTACTTCCTTATCAGCCTCCAACTTCCTTCAATAATACAATTTCCTTCATTTGAGTGAAACTTCCTTAGCAGGAAGAACCCCAAATAAACACAAAGCCTAAGCTACTATATAGCTTAGTAATTCCAATGCCCTGGAAAAATATTAATACAAATTTTCGGTAAAAATTTTGCTAGTTTGGCAGTACTTCATTTAAGAAGAATCACATGACATTCAGAAAGCCCCACCTTGCCTGGCATGTGCTCACCTGTAACCCTGCTCAAATCAACAGATAAAGAGGGTCATGCACATATACCCTCTCCACTACTGCTTGGAGTTCTAGCTGGGGTCAGCTTGTGGGCTCTTGGGTGTTTCCCTAGCACCAGGTTTCTCTGTAACCCCACAATGAGTCCCTCTATCAAGATATCTATTCCTTTTTCTCCTTTTCTATTGTTCCCCGATTCAACCATCCCACTCTCTCATGTTCTCATCCCCACCCCCAATCCAGCACCACGATCCCAATTTTCTCAGGAGATCTTCTCTATTCCCCTTTCCTAGGGGGATGAGCAGGACAGTTTTTATAAAGAAAACATTTAATTGGGGCTCATTACAGTTTCCAAGGTTTCATTCATTATCAACACGGCGAGGAGTATGGCAGCATGCAGGCAGACATGGTGCTGGAGAGTAGCTGAGAGTCTTACAACTGGATATGCAGTGCCTGGCTTAAGGTTTGGCAACATCAAAGCCTATCCAGTGATATACTTCCTCCAACAAGTCCACTCCCTGAAAACTAAGCATTCAAACATATGAACCATTCTTATTCCAACAGCCACAGACATCTAAGTGATTTACATTTCATAGATTCTGTGAATAACACAATGAGAATAGGTCTTAGATGTCTCTTGAACAAACTTTATTTTTCTCTGACTATTCCAGAAGTGCTGTGTCTGG
Source organism: Sigmodon hispidus (assembly GCA_004025045.1). Lineage (NCBI taxonomy): Eukaryota > Metazoa > Chordata > Mammalia > Rodentia > Cricetidae > Sigmodon > Sigmodon hispidus. The sequence goes on from PVIH01012753.1 coordinate 41,924, forward strand.
ATCACATGTTAGCTGTATTTCTGGTTTTTAAGGTCTTCATAAAGTTTCTGGTCACAGCCATGTTAGTTTGTACTCACTCCCAATGTGTGCAAATATTCTTCTGTTCCATCTCCTCATTGGCATTCTTTAGCTATTGTTCTTCCAGCTGGAGCCAGTCTAATAGGTGTGAGGTGATATTGTCATTATTATTTACACTTTCCTGATGACTGGTGCATTAAGAACTTTTTCATATACTTGTTAGCCACCCATGTGCCTTCTCTTGATAAACATCCTCTCAGATCATATAACTTTAAGATGTTGACAGAATAGTTAATGAGCCAACTTTGCAAAAACATCAAGAAGGTAGTGAGAAAGTAACTATGAGCAACGCTTGACCAGATTTCCACGGACAGGAAGAAAATGAAAACTGGTGCACAGACACTACAGTTGCCTTGATGACTTTCAACAAGCTGTTGGACAATACCATGGCAGGCTTTATTCATGTGTTTAAAATACATTTCCTTAAACTTGGCGATCTTAAAGCTAAATAAATGATCCTAGTGTTGGCTCACTATTGTAATCTTTCTTCATTTAGTATTCAGATGTAAAGAAATACGAACAGTGTCATAATACATCAACTACAACACATTTTGGAGACTAACCATCAAAATACAGTGTTCTAGCATCCATCCTTAAACATATATTCAATGCATAGACAGTTTTTCAAATAGTCTAGTAAAATAATGGTCAACTACTTATTTCTGATCCATACTGACAGAAGAAACTTGAGCCAAATACAAAATGCATGTCAACAAACTCATTATTTAGTTCAGGTGACTTTTCTTTTCCATACCAAGTGTTTCTTAATGAAGGTTCACTGACTCACATGCTGGAGAAAGTACTTAACACTAGTCACAGTTCAGTAACAGTATAGACTAGCATACTGGGTAGCATCAGTTTAGAGCACAGTATACACTTTTAAATATTCATAATGCATATTTTCCTAGTTTGTAAGGTACCTAAAGTTGTCAACAAATAAGAAATAACAGGTCAAGCCATTTGAAGTGTTGAAAAACCCACAAGAGGAAAGTTATAGAAAATTAGATAGTAGGTCTGAAAGAACCTGATGCATCAGCTTCTTTTTTTAAAAGCTGGTTTTTGTACAGAACCCATCAGTGCTGCTGCTGTAGTCTGGATGTGCCTCTCCCACACAGACACAGGTGCATGTGTTGAACACTTGGTTGCCAGCTAGTGCAGCTCTTTGAAAAAATTGTACCTTTACAATGTCTGGCACTATTGGAAGAAGTGGGTCATTGTGGGGTGGGTCTTGAGGTTTTAGAGCCCAGCACTGCTTCCTGCTCACTCTCTTCTTTCTGACAATATGTTATTTGACTATGACCATCACCTGCCATACTGGAATGTGTCCCCTGGAAATGTAAGCAGGAAAAGCCTTCTCCCCTTTAAGAGGCTTCTTGGCAGGTATTTAGTCACTGAATGAGGCAGCTAACACAATACCTGTCTCTTGAGTATCCTGTCCTTGCATAATATTTGTTCCTTTTATTTCATGAGATTAGAAGAAAGCAATGAGTAATACTACCAAATTTGTAAGGTCTTAATTCTATTTTTGTATAACAACAATAAATTATAAACTCAGCGATTTCTGAAAACCATCTGCAAGGAATCATGTCTACTAATCTCAGGGTATATGTAGAAATAAAGTATAGTTAGCCTGTGGCTTTGAATACTAGGTTCACAATCAAATTTTCTGAAAATAGTGCTTTGATATTTTCAACTTTTTTCTTCCTTTGTATTTCCAATAGAACCTGTTTACTAACTAACATGCCTCTAAGGCATTTATTGTTCTGATCTGGTATATAGATTTTTTCCTTCCGATTAATACTAGTAAAGGTCATCTGGAGTAAGTTGTATAATGCCAAACATTATTCAAAACAAAAGCTCAAATTTTGGAAGAAAGTGTAAGCCAAGAAAAACACAATCAAAATATAGTTAGTGCCAAGAAGCCACACGTCACCATCTAGATGTTCTATTAAATTCCTTCTCCTTTGGGACTGATTTCTATAGAGACCACTTTTGTGTTCCATAAATAAAACTAGAAGTTGCTAGGAGACAGTCTAGCTTCTCGAGATACATCTGAAGGGTTGTGGTGGCTTCATGCCCAGCAGTAGAGAAAACTGAAGCTATTTCTAACATACATGCTATTGTTATGAAACCCAGGTTCTCAGAATATCTATTTCACTGGTCATAAGAATGTATGATAGAGCCCTGTGCTGTGGCACATGCCTATAATCTCAGCTTTTAAGGTGGCTCAGGCAAGAAGATGGGCTGAACCTAAGAGTTCAAGGACAGTTTAGGCACCCAGCAAGATACTTCCCCCTCCAAAAAAAAATCCCCCAAAAGTTGACTATGTATTTTCCTGTTCATCTGTGACAGCATTAAATTTGTGATTTAATATGCAGTGTATCTTTTCCCACAATAGCCTTGTGTTTCTGCTTTTCTCTTTACTTGCTCCAAGTGTATCATTTCTCAACCTTCACTTAAATAGAACCAATAAATTCTTATGAATTTTCAAGGACTATTACTAAAAACTTCTTCCCATCACATTATCAGTCTTATTGATCTCCTGAAATTTTCTGCATGCCCTACACTTGTTATTCTCAGTTGGTAGAGGCTGCACATATATGCACTTGTATATGAAGGTGTACTCTTCTATGAGTATGCATGTAGAGGCCCAAGGTCAGTATTGCATGTCTTCCTTATACTTTAAGAGAAACTCTTTCACTGAACCTGGAGCTCTCTCATTTGGCTAGAGTGGTTGGACAGAAACCCCCTAAGAACTCTGTCCTCAGTGTTGGTATGTTGGGATGTTACATGGATGCTGGAGACCTGAATTTAGTTCTTTACTCATCTATCTTCCCTAACTGTGGTGATATATCTTATATTTAATAAAATCAGCCTGGAATATCAGAGAACAGATTCACCCACAGTCAAGCCATGAGGGTCAGAAAGTGGGAACTCACGCCTTTAATCCCATAACTCCAGGGACAGAGATCTTTCTGTGTTTTTGTGAGTTCAAGGCCTACCAACTAACTCTAGGATTATGATGCATAGTTGAACCTAGAAATGAAACAAGTGGGCAAAGAAGATATTGAAGGCAGAAGAAGACAGACAGTCAGGTATTCTGTAGAAGTGAAAAGCCAGGCTGAGGACATTTACCCTGAGAAGTTGGCTGGGTGAGAATTGACTATTTTGTTTCAACTCTCTGATATCCTAGCTTTTCCCCAATATCTGGTTCTGAGTTTTCATTAAACACCAATTAGAATTCACGTTTCACTGAGCTCTGTTATATTTAATATTAAAGTGGGCCTAAGCAGTCCATGAAGTAGTTAAATACTGAAGCAATGATCTGTTTCTTTCATCCTCCTTTGGATACAATTGCTGATCAACCTACCGGGCCCTTTCTCATCTGTCTAGTGATGCTTTCGGCTTGGGGATAGTTAGCTACAAGTACACATAAACCTTACTACTGGTGACATAGACAAAGAGGGAGGATTCCTTTTACATATTACATGAACCTCAGAGTGCCATTTCCAAGATTTATCAATCAGTTCTACAATCCTTAGCTTTTCATCTTCTGGACTGATATCTCAAGGTTCATTATAGACAGAGAAGCTCAAGACATCCTTTCCTAAGAGACTCAAGAAAAGAAAAAGAAGAAGTTCAGAAAGTCTGCTTCCGTACGAAACCACTAAAGACCCCAGAAAGTGAACACAATCCCAGACAAAAAGATAGTGCTGGAGGGATTACCATTCCGGATCTTTAGATATAGTCTAGACACACAGTAATTAAAAACAGCAAAGCACCAGAACACACACAGACATGGAAACCAGTGAAACAAATCAAAGACCCAAACATAACTTCAGTCACTCAATACTTGACAAAGGTGCCAAAAACACGCTAGGGAAAAGAGAGCTGCTTTAAAAAGTAGTGCTGGACAGCTGGGTGTCTGCGTGCAGAAGAAGGAAGCTAGACCCGAATCTACTGCTTTGCACAGAACCAGCTCCAAGTGGACCAAAACTTTAACATGACACCCAAAACACTGAACCTGACAGAAGAAAACATGGCAGTGCCCTACACAACAAAGGTGTAGGGAAGTGCTTCCTCAACAGGACTATTTGCCAATGAATTAAGGTCAGCAATTGACAAGTGAGCTTCATAAAACTAAAGCATTTCTGCGTGGTTAATGAAGCATTCAAGTAGGTGAAGAGAAAGGCCACAGAACAGAAGAGAATCTTTGCCTATACATGTAATCGAGGGTTATAAAAAGAACATACATGTATACAAAAAGGAAAAACAAAAACAAATAATCCATTTGAAATATAGGCCTGGGATGTGAACTGAGAGTTCTCAAATGAACCAAAAATTGGCTAAGAAGTACCTCAAAAATGTTCAAAGTCCCCAGCAACTAGGGAAATGAAAATCAAATGTCTTTGAGACTTCCTCTTACTCCATTAAAAATGACAAATAGCTCCTGAACAATTGACAAAAATGATGGAGAGGTTGTGGGTACAAAAGAACTCTTATTCGCTGCTGGTAGGATTCCACACTTGTACAGACACCATGGAAATTAGTGTGGAAAATTCTCAAAAAGTTAAAAATAGATCTACCATATGACCCAGCTATAGCACTCCTTGGCACATGCCCAAAGGACTCCTACTCCACAGAAACCTACTCAGTTATTGATACTCCAGTCATAATTGCTAGAAAATGAAAACACCATAAATATCCTTCAACCAATGGTTAGATACTGAACAGGTAGTACATAAAATTTAAACTACTATTTAGCTATAAAGAAGAATGAAATCATGAACTTTGCAGGTAAGTGGACAAAACAGAAAAGTATATTGAGTGAGATAGTGAGGTTACCCAGACCTAGAAAGACAAAAGTCACATATTCTCATTCATCTGAGGCTCCAAGTCTTCAGTTGTGGATACATGTCTTGGAGTAACTACAGAAACCACAATAGTAAAAAGGGATAGTTTCCAGGGCTTAGGGTTGCGGGGGTGGGAGTGAGTGGAACAGCATGGACACAGGAATGGATTATGAAAATGGGAAAGAGGGAGGAGAAGAGAGAGAAATGCAAAAGGAGAGAGAGAGGAATGAAATAACAATAGTATGTCTGACAAAGTCATAAGGAATCATATTATTAACTATCTACTTTAAAGTAAATTTATAATACACATATCTGTGTGTGTGTATATATATGTATATGTATATATATTTGTAGTTTAAATAAAACCTACTCATTTGGGCTGACAATGCTACCTCTAAGGCTCAAAAGCCATCTAACAAAAGTCCCAGCATTAAATATTAAAAGTCTTCTTTTGAGTTGTTGGTCACTGTGGTAATTTGGATGTAATTGGCTCCCATAAGCTCATAGAGAGTGACAGTTTAGGAGGTGTGGCCTTGTTGGAGGAAGCGTGTCACTGTGAGGGTAGGCTTTGAGGTCTCCTTTGCTCAGCTTCACTCAATGTGACACTCAGACCACTTCCTGTTGCTTGTGGGTCTACATGTAGAACTCTCAGCTCCTTCTCCAGCATCATGCTGCCATGTTACACCATAATAATAAACTAAACCTCTGAAACTACAAGCCACCCCAACTAAATTTTTTTTTCTTTATAAGGGTTACAGTAGTCGCGGTATATAAACCACATCAATGGCCAGCATGGCATGATGATAATCCTAGTGGTGAAATAGTGGGCATGCATACCTTGGCTGTAACCAAAGCTATCCAACTGGACCTAAGATCCACTTAACAAGAAGGAAAACATACCTCTACTGAAAACCTAGCCAACTACCCCAGGCTATTGAAGTTATGAACAATAGAGGTGAAATAAAACCACCAAATTATTAATCCAGCATAATGCCCAACTGCATCCTAAATATTTATCCTGATACCCATAGATATTCTCACCAAAGAAGAGACTTATTTCCCATTTCTGATCTACTAGTTCTAGTCCAGGTTAATTCAAGATGTGTGACTCTGACACATACTCTTTCTTCTAAACGGTAAAACACAACATTGAAGCCCATGGCTTTGGTTCCTGAATTCTTCCTGATTAGACAGGAAAATGTAACAAGAAGAAAGGACTAGAAACTATTAAATAATATGAGTTAATGCTGGCACAATTCTAGCAACTTACAGACTGTTACACACAGATAAAAATTAACTTTACACGAGAGAGTTAAAGTTATTTTTCCAAAGAAACATCATATAAAACATTTTACACTACCACATTATATTTTTAATGCTATACAAAGACTTTTTCATCATAAAATCTAAAGTGAAAAAAAGAAGTTTTATGGGGCCCTAAGGGAGACTGACATTCCACAAAACAGCAAGCTCTTTTATAATCATAATAACATGAACAAGAACTTTAAATTGCATGCCTTCCTCACTTTGTCTATATAGTTAAATACACCGAAAAAAAAAGCATTCAACTTAAGACTCCTGCCTCCATTCCTTTGGTTATCACCACACACACAAACACACACACACACACACACACACACACACACACACACACACACGCACACCAGATATGACTACTAATTTACTGATTTCTTTTTAGCTATTTTTTTTTCTATCCCGCGTGACTAATCAGTCCCAAAAGAATGAAAGTTACAGTGGATTTAACGCATCAACAAAACTTCAGCAAGGATGTTTAAGGAACCTTAAACTAAATTTCTCAAAGTGGCCCTACTGAGGTTTGGAATCAGATGACTCTTAGGATGGCTGGAGCTCTCCTTCCTGTACATGCAGTGCTGTGGAGCACCCTCTATAGAGACGGAATCAAAGTGCAGCAATCCAAACTGTCTCCACATGCTGTCCAGTGTCCTCCAGGGGGCAAGGTCAGCTCTGTCTAAGAAACCTTAGCTATATGGGCCATGAACATGTTATTTCTCTTTATTTATTCATTAAACAGCAATCAAAAGGAAACTTGACTAGTAACTTACATGGAAAGCAATATCAGATGTCAATTTTAAAGTAATTACCTTCATCCAGAGACAAAATTGTTCAACTTTGAGTAATGTGAGATTTTATTACTGTGTTAGGTTTAAATTTTATTTATGATTAATTGGTAGGTTTGGTTTTTGCATTCTAATAAATCTAATTTTTATTTTCTGGGATGTTTCATTCATCACTCATTCACCTATGAATAACAGATCTGAATATGGCTAAACAAAGCTGGGACTGTTTTATCCAAACAAGTAGTCATAAAAAGATATCCCAGACTACAGATTGTTCTAAGAGAAAGTCACCACATTGTTTTTGTATCAACTTAACAGTGTTCACAGATGTTAATAATCTCCCTCTTCCTGAGACCTGACTGTATCTCAAGGGCAATGAGAAACTGTAAAGAAAATAGTGTAGTGCTTGCTGAGTTTGACATTTAATTTGGTAGAAATAGAACCACATGGATGTAAGTAAAGACACAGTCGCCTCTCCTCACAAGGAAGAAAGAAATCTGCTTTGTCTGTTTGTGTCTGAAAGACTTTTTTCTTTTTATGCAATGAAAAACCACAGAATGTTTCAATTTCAGAGTGAAAATTCAGGGTGAGCACATGCAAGTCTTTGCTTTGACTCACCTATGTGATAGAGTCCAATCCAATCACTGGGGTCCACCTCTTCTTTAATGTCCCAGAAGATAATGAGGTTCTGTGCTTGCCCCAGCGTGTATTCGTACATGCTGGCAGTCAGGCTGGAGCGGCTCTCGGAAGTCACTAGGTCCGTGTCGCTGTTAGCGCGCTGCAGGGCCATGTTCTCAGGCACTGAGCTCTGAGCTGCAAGGCTCTGAAGGTTCTCTGGGCTCAGTGTGTACCGCATCTGTGGATTTCGACGCCGTACAAAAAGCAAATGCTCCCGGGCTGAGCTGGCCATCCTGTCTGCCTCTCTGAGGTTGGTTTTCTAAAATGCTGCAAGAGACAGAGAAGTATAAAATATTAGTGCTACACGACAAGGAATTAGGATTAAGCATCACAGACATGAAGCCTGGAGGAGAGTTTATCAATGTCAGTATGCAATAATCTGCTGTGGAAATAAACGACACCATTCTTCTGTCACCTGATACTAGAAATAACTCCTATTCCCACGATGGTCAAGTTGTCACACACTTGTGACTCTCAGTTTCTCTTGGCATAGCTTCTCCAAGAAATTGAGGAGGAAGGACTTTCCCAGCATCCCTTATATTCCAACACTCTCTTTCACTTTTCTATCCCACACGTTATTTATCTCCTTCTGCAACTAAATTTTCAACCAGCAAGATACATGCTAAATACAGTTGATATATGCTACTGATGCAGCATTCATGGCTTCAGTTTCCTTGCCACGAGGAATGCAGCTCACTGAAGTTATTTTTTGGGAGCTTAATCAAATGTCACTTCTGCACTTAAATACAGAGGAGGAGGCGCTATATGCAGAATGGCATATCTCTTTATGTTTCTCTAAGGTATGACTTGCCATATAATTAATCATCTGGCCCTGTCTATCCCCCCTAATAAGAATGTAGGTTTCACAAAAAGTAGAGATTTTCATGCTTTGCCACTATTTAATTCCTAGTACAACGGTGTCAGGAGGACAGCAAATGGGATCCATTGTTAACTGAACAAGTGTCTCTACATCTTTATCCTTGAGATTCTCGTGTGAATTATATCTCCAGTCTCCCTTCTGATTCTGCTTCTTGTCACCTTGAAGTTCCCATGGTACGAGCCATCCCTACCATCTGAATCATGATGCATCTTGTATCCAGCCTCACTTGTTCACTGGGAGTGTCTTCCTACAGGACTGCCAGCTGCTACCAGTCCCTATGTAAGGTCCTTTGCCTGATGCCCATGAGGTTTTGTTTCCTAGTACTTTCCTGCCCTGCCCATGGGTTCATTTTATATCATCCAGATCCTACTGGCTTTATGTAGAGAATCTGCCCCTCTTGTATACCCCTTTCCCAACAATAATCCATTTGTATGTTTACAGGCTTTAACATTTATTCTGTACCAGTCTTTGGAATCTTTTACATAGAATATTTCATTTAAAGTGAATCTACTGACTCCTGAGAAGCAAGCATGAGATTCTACTTAAAGGCGACCCAGCCACCCTCCAACCCTGGATACTGAGTCTGGGAGCAGAGAACTGGAGAGGAAGGGCTCCCTAACGTTTCCTATTTCCCTGTCCATTTCAAGCTTTTAGTGAAATGCCTGTTCTGATTCGCTTTCTATTATGATTACAAACACCATGACAAAAAGCACCCAGGTCAGGGGTGCTTGTTTCAGCTTACAGGTTTCAGTCCATCATCCAAGGGAAGCCAGGACAGAAACTCAAGCAGGGATGTGGAGGCAGAAACTGAATAAATCAGGGACCGACCAGGCAACAATGCTGGATACTAGCTAGCTTGCTCCCTGGCTGATGTTGAACTATGATTTTTTTATATATATAGCCCAGGACCACTTGGCTAGGGCCACTGTCCCACAGTGTTTTTTTTTTTTTTAATACATCAATTTGCAACCAAGAGAATGTTCTACAGTCATGCCCAAAGGCCAATGTGATAGAAACAATTTTTCAGTTAAGGTTCCTGTCCTTGCTAATTTTATGTCAACTTGACACAAGCTAGTGTCATCTGAAAAAAGGAAATCTCAATTGGGAAAATACCTCCAAAAGATCCAGATGTAGGGTATTTTCTTAATTGATGATTGATGGGGAAAGCCCAGTTCATTGTGGGAGGTGCAATCCCTGGGCTGGTGATCCTAGATTCTGTAAGAAAGGAAGCTGAGAAAGCCATGAGGAGCAATCCAGTAAGCAGCACTCCACCACGACCTCTATATTAGCTCTCACCTCCAGGTTCCAGTTCTACTAGACTTCCTGCCCTGACTTCCTCCATTGATGGATGGTGATGTAGAAGTGTAAGGGAAGCTGGAGAGATGGCTCAGCGGTTAAGAAGTATAAGGGAAATAAACACTTTCCTCCAAAACTTGCTGTGGTCATGGCGTTTCTTCCCAGCGATAGAAACCCAAGACAGTTTTCTCTTCCCAGATGTGTCAAACTGACAACCAAGATTAGCCATCACAGTGCTCATGTTTCCATTAATATAGCTATTATACTTGCAAATATATTCTAGTAAATTCTGCCATGAAGTCAATCTCATGGTTTTAGAACTATTCCTTGAATCAAAATAACTTGGCAGGGAGATGGATCAGCAAATAAATAAATAAATGTAAAGTATCTTGGATTGGTAGGCAAGAAACTCTATGTGAAAAGGATAAAAATAAACACAGACAAGCCAGTTTCTCCAGCTTGGCATTAAGTCCCCATGCATGTTCATGCTAGCACTCTGTTTTGCTTGGTTTATGCAGGAACTCTGACATTATTATATGACCCATGACTATTGGACAATATCTGACCTATGAAGTCTAAAACATGGGTTCATAGGTCACCATGTTCATTTTAGTGGATTTCCATAAGCCATTATAAACTTTATAAAATCTTCATAAACCCAGTGAAGCAAGTGCCACAGCAGCTGCAGCAAGACTATAAATTATTAACTCCTGACACATTGCAGGCAAACAGCAAGTCTATGCTGTACACAGGAAAACTATTTTCCTGGAAGAAATAGGCCAGGGCCTGTATAGCTTAAAAACACAACAGACTAAGTACTGGCAATTATTCTGCTCTAGAAATGAATGAAAAGACACAGACACACAACTGAATTGTGTGTTTTGGCATGACCTATATTTAAACAGAGAAGTGGGTTAGCATTGTGCTTTAAGGAATGAGGTCCAAAGCCCTATACTTGAATTTTGGTCATGTCTCTACTATTCATTCACTCGGTAATTGCTGACATTTTATTTCAATGTCTTCTTCTGTTTTCCTATTGTCATTAATTCCTATCCCCAGGCCTTTTAAGAAAACTAAATTATAGAAAAGCAAATTGAAAACAATGTCTAGCATAAACTAAGTGTTCAATTAAATTTAACCATTAATATCATATTACTGTGTTCTATTTTAATTTCACCAAACAGAACTGGTGTGCACATTCCCATGATTCCCTCATGCTCTTAACCCCAACCCCTGCCTATTGTTTACTGGGAGCAGGCTGTCAGTATCCTACCTAACCATATGACAACACTAATCAGAAACAGAACAGCCCTGCAACACAGATTAACTCAACTACCAAGAAACCTGTGTGGGCCACATGCCCCAGACAAGCACTGTTCTTCAATGCTCAAGCCAGCAATAAAAGCTGAGAGTTGACTTTCTCACCAACAGAGAATGCATACTGAGCACTTCCCATATGGAAGGTGTCAAGGATATCAAGAACAAAAGACAAGTATCCCAATCATAAAAAAGACACTGTACCAAGAAAAGACATAAAATAAAAAAAATCAAAACCTGAACACATTACATATGATGTATCTCAGTAGAAAGGTAAAAATGACAGGAGATATGAAAATTACCTCCTTACTGGAATCCGGTAGACATCTATAAATCATTTGTTACTAGGTGTGTAGTATCAGGCCAAAGAGGATGCTAAACAATAAAACCTAAAGGATTTTTTTTTCAGATGATCTCATTTCCTATAGTATATGTTGTGGCTCTCACCTTCTAAGAGCTTCAGACTTTTGAGAAGACCAAAAGCTCACATATGAAAGAATTTAGTATGCTAATAATGTCACTTCACACACGCACGATATGTCCCAACAAATGTGTGAAAAAGACAGCAAACACTGTGAGGCATCAGCATGGTGGTTCTGTATGTTTTCCAAAGCACCATGAAGGGCTCAATCCAAAGCGAGACCACGGAACACAGTGAATTCAGCTGAGAGCATCATTACCTCTGATTCTGAGCAAGAAAACAAACCGAGAAGGCAAATGGGTCACTGAAAGAGACAGAAAATATCTGAGGTGACCTTAGACAAAAAGTCTGGAGAACATTCTGGTTGGATGCATAGAGAAGAAGAAACTACCAAGCAAGAGGCATGGGAAGGAAGGGAAAATGGGCTCCAAAGAACATGTTGCTGATGAGAAAACTGCAAAGGAATGCAATTAGAAGTCTATGGTGTTGGCGGAACAGGCTGGTGCTCTCAGCTGATACCCATGAAGCCACACTTGGTACAGAGCACACTGATGATGCTCCTGGAGATTGACTCCCAGGACCTAGACACCAACAAAGGAGGAGACCCTGAAGGTCAGAGAGAAGCAATTCCCAGGAGAAAGACAAATGTCACAGCCAAGGAAAAAGAATCTAGGAATCTAGAACTTGGTGGCCTTGGGGACAACACTTAATGGACTAGTGAAAGTAATTTCTAAAAGTCAGATGCTGAGGCTTGAGGAAGGAGGCTGGGATGATAAATGAGGCAACAAGCCCTTCCCCTAAAAAAGCATTGCACAGTTAAGAGAAGGTGCGGAGAGAGGGCTGTGGATGTATGCAGAGCTGAGCGAATTTGCCTGTGACTTAGGATGACAGGGAGGTTTGCATGTTTAGAGTATTGCCACCATAGCAAAAACTCAGAATGTATTTATTAGTTGCCTCTACAAAAAGTAAAAGAAAGTAAGTAGTGAAGAGAGAATATACAGGAAAAAGAAGACATACAATGAAGCAAGACAACTAAATAAAAACAGGTTACAGCACATAGGACAGGTGAAGGAGTAAAACCAGCATTGTCTAACAGAAAGAAATGCAATCCACATGTGTAATCTTACATTTTCTGGAAACTACATCAAAAATATAAACAAGAAGAAACTACTATAACTCAATATATGCAATCTATTACTTCAGCATTAATACAAACTATTAGGAATGAGGCCTTCTGTTCTTGTTTTTCACCCTGAGGCTTTTGTCTTACTGAAAACACAGGATGAATTAACTACATCCCAAACACTCTACATATGGGCAGGGGCTCCTGAGGGGCCCACACAGAGCAGATCTAAATGAGGAAGACGCTCTGCTCCTTCCATCTTTCAGGGGAAATCATGACTGAGCTAGCTAACATAACACAGGAGGAGGCAAGGATTCCTTAATCTGCCCATGGTCCTTTTTGGTGCATTGGAATGAAGATACCTTTTTAGTCAAATCTCTCACTGGGGATCATATTCTCCTGTTAGGTGAAGACATCCAGTCTGAGGAGAAGGTTTTCCCAGAGTAGATTAGAGGACAGTGACACTGACAAGTCCTGGAGATTTCTATGCTGTCCTGTAGCTTGTACCTCAAAGCCTGCTGTCTTCAAATAAAGAATGTCCACTCGTGCTCATGATGGAGGAGGCGGTGAAGCAGTGAATGATGGGTTATCTCTGTATTTCTAACAGAAAAATCACAGGGCACTTACTCCTGAGTGGCTTACAATTTGTCACTTATAAATAACCCACTGAGATATAAAATGTAGAGAGAACATAGTTTGACTATAAGAACCAATTGAGTATAAACTTCATGCTGCTTCAATATATTCATTTATTTCATGGAGTCAACCTTAATGGGTTGTAGAAGTTAAATGGATTGGAAGCCTGTGAGTATATCTAATGGAAGCAGCTAGTGCTGGAGTTTCACTCAGTTACAAAGAACGAGATGTCATCTGGTAAAGAACGAGTAGAACTGGAGATCATCCTATGAAGGGAAATATGCCAGAAGGACAGTTATCAAATTGCTTCTTTCCTGTATGGAATACTATATGTATTTAGAAAAATACATGAAAGTGGACGTGCAACCATTTATGAGGACAGATATAGCAGGAAGAGGAGGAGAAAATATAGAAACATAAATATAATCAAAGTATATTATATGCATTGTGGACATGTCAAAAAGAAACCCATGTTTTGTTCCTGTATTACAAACGGTGGTGGTTTTATTTATTGAAGTAGGATCTCATGTAGCCCAGGTCACAATGGAGCTCAAACCTAGCTGTGTCTGGGCGTAAACTCCTACTTTCTCTGCTTCTCTCCCCCACGAGTCCTAGGATTACAACCGTGTGCCACATGCCCAGTGCTGGAATGAGTTAGTTCTGACAGTATAAACCAGTCTGAAAATCTAAGGGAGCTTGTGGTACGAGCCTGTAATTCTAAAAGAGACAGGAGAATTGTGATTTCAAGACCAGATTAAATCTTCATACATACAGACAAATGTAGTTTTTACTCATCATCAAGGAAGCTTCTCTTTCTAACAGTCAGAGACCAGAGTCATCCCAACCATTGCATCTAAACACAAGTCCTGCTCCTGAGGCTCAGAAATCAGTGAGGAGGAGAGACAGTACGAGCCAGAGCAGCAGGGAAGGGGAGAAGTGATATGGCTATATTATAATGTCAAAAATTACATACAAAGAAAGACCAGCCTAGGCTACACAGTAAGACCTTGTCTCTGAAACAAAAATCATGTAGCTTTTGATTTCTACAAGCACTGCTTAGTTCAGGATGGGCTCAGGAAGCAGAAGACAGAAGGCATTCCCTGCCTCCTCCCATGTCTCCTGGCCTCCAGCAAGCAAAACACAGTCATGAGATTCCACAGGCCCTAGAGTGACATTAGAAAAGAATGGGCTATATTAACATGCAAAAGAAACAGAAATCAAGTTCCAGTACCGGTTCCAGGAACAGGTTCTGTCTGTGGTGCATGTCTCCACACACTCCTTAGCAGACAGGAATTGAGTTTGGTTGTGAGGGGTTCCTCCAGCTGATAATAAAACAAGGGAACTTGCATGGCCACCCCACCTCCAACTGCATCCAACAGAGAAGGACTGAAAACTTTGAAATCCAGACTCAGACTCCACTTAGAGGTGAGGTGAGGTCAGCAGGCCCCAGCGCCTGAATCCCTGTCCAGGAAAGTTGTGTTCCAGGACTAGGTTCTGTCTGTGGTACATGTCTCCACACACTCCTTAGCAGACAGGATTAGAGTTTGGCTATGAGGGTTCCTCCAGCTGCTACTAGAACAAGGGAACTTGCACGGCCACCCCACCTCCAACTGCATACAACAAAGAAGGACTGAGCACTTGAAAATCAGACCCCTGCCCAAAGCAGAATCAGAGATTGAACAGACTCCTTGTTCAGAGGTGACAGGAGACACACAAGCCCTCTTGCCACAACTGACCAGGAGCCAACTAACCATGAACCACTGAAGCCATGGGCAGACACCAGTGCAAAAACATATATAATAATATAAAGAACAACAAGGTAACTCCAAAAGAAAGTGGTGGTTCTACAACTACAAGACCTGAATAGAGCAATGA
Organism: Sigmodon hispidus; assembly: GCA_004025045.1. NCBI lineage: Eukaryota > Metazoa > Chordata > Mammalia > Rodentia > Cricetidae > Sigmodon > Sigmodon hispidus. The sequence continues at coordinate 57,180 of PVIH01012753.1, forward strand.
AGAGGAAACAGAAGGAAGCAACACCAAAAATAAATTTATGAAGATCATTGAAGCCCTCAAAGAAGATATGAAAAATACCCTTAAAGAAATAGAAGAAAATACAACCAAAAAATTGGAAGAGATGAACAAATCTTTGAAAAAAAAACAAATAAAAGGTAAACCAAAAAAATGAAAGAAACAACAGGCCAGGAACTAAAAACTGAAATAGAAACAATAAAAAAGGCACAAAATGCAGCAAAGATGGAGATAGAAAACTTGAAGAAAAAAGCTGGAACTATGGATACAAGCATAACCAACAGAATCCAAGAGATGGAAGAGAGAACCTCTGAAGTGGAAGACTCAGTAGCTCAAATAGATATATCAGTCAAAGAAAATACTAAAGCCAAAAAAAGCCATAACTCAAAATGTTGAGGAAATCTGGGACACCATGAAAAGACCTAACTTGAGAATAACAGGAACAGAAGGAGGAGAAGAATACCAGCTCAAAGGCACAGATAATGTTTTCAATAAAATCATAGAAGAAAACTTTCCTAACTTGAAGAAGGAAATGCCTGTAAAGATACAAGAAGCTTACAGAACAGCAAATAGATATGACCCCCTAAAAAAGTCAGCTCTCCACATAATAATCAAGCCACAAAACATACAGAACAAAGAAAAATAATTTTAACAGCCGCAAAAGAAAAGGGTCAATTTACCTATAAAGGCAGACCCATCAGAACAATGCCTGACTATTCAATGGAAAAGATGAAAGATAGAAGGGCTTGGTCAGAAGGTATACAGATGCTAAAAGAGCATGGCTGCCAAAATAGAATACTATGCCCTGCAAAATTGTCAATCACCATAGGAGGAATAAACAAGATATTTCATGACAAAGTCAGACTGAAACAATACTTATCTACCAATCCAGCACTACAGAAAGCATTAGAGGAAAAACTCCAACCTAAGGACCCCAGATACAACCATGACACCACAAACAATCATTAAACCCCACAGAAGAATACCCCAGAGAAATGAAATACAAACAAGTTACCACCAAAAATAGCAGGAAATATCAATCAGTGGTCACTAAAATCCCTTAATATCAATGGACTCAACTCACCTACAAAAAGACACACACTAACAAGATGGATACAAAAACAAAAGCCATCCTTCTGTTCCCTACAAGAAACACACCTCAAACACAAAGACAGACACAGGCTCAGAGTAAAGGGTTGGGAAAAGATTTTCCAGTCAAATGGTCCTAAGAAACAAGCTTGGGTTGCCATTCTAATATCTATTAAAGTAGACATTAAGCTAAAAGCAACTAAAAGGGACCAAGTTGGTCATTACTTATTCATCACAGGAAAAAATTGGTCAAGAGGAGATTTCAATCCTGAATATTTATGACTCTAATATAAGGGCACCTACCTATGTAAAAGAAACACTGCTAAAGCTCAAATCCCACATCAATTCTCACACCCTAATATTAATGGGAGACTTTAATACCCCACTTTAACCCCTAGATAGGTCAACCAGACAGAGACTCAACAGAGAAATAAAGAGTCTAACAGAGGTTATGATGCAAATGGATTTCATAGATATCTACAGAAGCTTCCACCAGAATGCAAAGGAATATACATATTTCTCAGCTCCTCATGGAACTTTCTCTAAAACTGACCACATAATTGGTCATAAAGCAAATATCAACAGATTAAAAAAAAAATGAAAATAATCCCTTGTAACATATCGGACCACCAGGGCCTAAAGTTAGAGTTCAACAACATCAAAAATCAAAGAAAGCCTACCAACTCATGGAAAGTAAACATGACTTAGCTGAACCACCTCTGGGTCAAGGAAGAAATTAAGAAGGAAACCAAAGTCTTCCTAGAATTTAATGAAAATGAATCCACAACATACCCAAACTTGTGGGACACAATGAAAGCAGTCTTAAGAGGAAAATTCATAGTGCTAGATGCCTATACAAAAAAGCTAAAGGAATCCCACCTTAGAGAACTAACAGCTCAGCTGAAAGCCTTAAAACAATTAGAAGCGAACTCACCTAGAAGGAGTAGATGGCAGGAAATAATCAAACTTAGAGCTGAAAACAATAAATTTGAAACAAAAAGAATACAAAAATCAATGAATCAAACAGTTGGTATTTTGAGAAAGTCAACAAGATAGATAAGCCCTTATGGAAACCAATCAAAGAGCAGAGAGACAATGTCCAAATCAACAAAATCAGAAATGAAAAGGGGGACATAACAACAGACCCCCAGGAAATCCAGAGAAGTATCAGATCATACTTTGAAAATATATATTCCACAAAATGGAAAACCTAGAAAAAATGGACAGCTTTCTGGACAGGTACCATTTAGCAAAATTAAAAGAAGAACAGATTAATTACCTAAGCAGGTCTATAACCTTTAAGGAAATTGAAGCTGTCATTAAAAGCCTCCCCAAAAATAAAAGTCCTGGTCCAGATGGTTTCAGTGCAGAATTCTACCAGACATTCAAAGAAGAATTACTACCGCTACCTCTCAAATTATTTCACACAGTAGAAACTGAAGGAATATTGCCCAATTCCTTTTATGAGGCCACAATTACACTAATACCCAAGCCACTCAAAGACACAACAAAGAAGGAGAATTACAAACCAATTTCCCTCATGAATATTGATGCAAAAATTCTCAACAAAATTTTTGCAAACCGTATACAACAATGCATAAAAGATATCATCCACCATGACCATGTAGGCTCCATCCCATAAATGCAGGGTTGGTTTAACATACGAGAAACTATAAACGTTATTCATCATATAAACAAACTAAAGGAACAAAACCACATGATCATATCCTTAGATGCTGAAAAAGCCTTTGACAAAATCCAACACTCCTTTATGATAAAAGCTCTGGAGGGATCAGGAATACAGGGACAATATCTCAATATAATAAAGGTGATATACAAGAAGCTGACAGTCAGCATCAAACTTATTGGAGAAAAACTCAAAGCAATCCCACTAAAGTCAGGAACTAGACAAGGATGTCCTCTCTCCCCTTATCTATTGAATGTAGTTCTTGAGGTTTTAGCTAAAGCAATAAGAGAATGATAGGAGATTAAGGGGATACAAATTGGAAAAGAAGAATTGAAACTATCACTATTTGCAGATGATATGATTGTATACATAAGTGACCCACAAAATTCTTCCAAGGAACTTGCATGACTGATAAACACCTTCAGCAATGTAGCAGGATACAAGATTAACTCAAATCTGTAGACCTTCTATACACTAAAGATAGAAGAGCTGAAAAAGAAATAAGGGAAACATCACCCTTTATAATAGCTGCAAATAGTATTAAATACATTGCAGTAACTATAACCAAAGAAGTAACAGATCTATTTGACAAAAATTTTAAATCACTGAAGAAAGAAATTGAAGAGGATATCAGAAAACGGAAAGCTCTCTCATGTTTCTGGATAGGTAGGATCAGCATAGTAAAAATGGCAATTCTACCAAAAGCAATCTACAGATTCAATGCAATTCCCATCAAAATCCCAACACAATATTTTTTGGACCTTGAAAGAACAATACTCAATTTAATTTGGAATAACAGGAAAGTCAGAATTGCCAAAACAATTTTGCTCAACAAAAGAACCTCAGGAGGCATCACCATCCCTAACTTCAAGTTATACTATAGAGCTATAGTAATAAAAACAGCCTGGTACTGGCATAAAAACAGACTTGAGGATCAATGGAATAGAATTGAGAATCCAGACATTAACTGAAAAACCTATGAACACCTGATCTTCAACAAAGAGATCCAAAATATTCAATGGAAAAAGGAGAGTATATTTAACAAATGGTGTTGGCATAGTTGGATGTTAGTATGTAGAAAAATGCAAATAGATCCAAGCCTGTCACCCTGCACAAAACTCAAATCCAAGTGGATCAGAGACCTCAACATAAACCCAGCCACTTTGAACTTGATAGAAAAGAAAGTGGGTAATATACTTCTACTAATTGACACAGGCGACCACTTCTTAAATATAACACCAGTGGCATAGACACTAAGATCAACAATCCATAAGTGGGATCTCCTGAAGCTGAAAAGCTTCTCTAAAGCCAAGGACACTGTCAATAGGACAAAACGACAGCCTACAGAATCAGAAAAGATCTTCGCCAAACCTACAAGTGATAGAGGATTGATCTCTAAGATATATAAAGAACTCAAGAATTTAGAGCCCAAAACCCTGAATAACCCTATCAAAAAATGGGGTACAGATTTAAAAAGGGAATTCTCAGCAGAGGAACTACGAATGGCTGAAAGGCACCTGAAAAAGTGCTCTTCATCTTCAGCCATCAGAGAAATGCAAATCAAAACAACTTTGAGATACCTCCTAACACCTGTTAGATTGGCTAAGATAAAAGGCACAGATGACAGCCTATGTTGGAGAGGATGCGGAGCAAGGAGAACACTCCTCCATTGTTGGTGGGAGTGTAAGCTTGTACAGCCACTTTGGAATGCAATATGGCGGTTTCTCAGAAAATTGAGAATCAATCTCCCCAAGGACCCAGCAATACCACTTCTGGGTGTATACCCTAAAGAGGCACATTCATATACCAAAGGTATTAGCTCAACTATATTCATAGCAGCATTATTTGTAATAGCAAGAACCTGGAAACAACCTAGATGTCCCTCAACTGAAGAATGGATTAACAAACTGTGGTACATCTACACAATGGAATACTACTCAGCAGTAAGAAAAAATGATATCCTAAAATTCGCAGGCAAATGGATGGATTTGGAGAATATCCTCCT
>PVIH01012754.1:0-61966 GCA_004025045.1 Sigmodon hispidus
GGATGGATGAGTGAGTGAGTAACTGGATAGATTGGATGGGTGAGTGGATAGATGTAGAACTAGATGGATTAAGTAGAATGGGTGGGTGAGCAAATGAATGAATAGTTAATTGAGTAGATGGGTGGATGGATGGATGGATGGATAGATGGATGGATGGATGGATGGATGGACAGATGGATGGATGGACAGCTCTCTTCTTCCTTTAAGGCCTCACATCCCAACACCCCACAGTGGCACTCAGAACCAAGGACAAACTGTGTCAAATGTATCTGTATCTCCTCTTCATAAAGCAAAATGTCTGTTTATTTCTGCTGAGCATAGATCAGTGACTAGCAGTGCCCCATGACCTTTGTGACACACTCAGGTGCCAAGTGTGAAATGGTGTGTATGCACATGCAACTGAGTGGATGAATGTGCTGTGATAGGCCAGGCTGAAGACCAGGTAAGGCAAGGCCAGCATCAACTGAGCTTGGCCAGAACTGTTTCTTAATCTCACTTGGGATTAAACAGTTCCATACAGGAAGTTGCACTCCATGACCAGGGGGAGACCACAAACATGCCCAGAGGCTTACACAGAGTCAAAGGAGAATTGGCTGGAGGCTCAGGGCTCTAATGCTGTCCTCCTGGTCAGACAGAATGCCAAGGTAGGGTCCTATGGTTGCCCTTGGGCGAAGCTGAAACAGGAGAGGAGGGAGGGGTTCTGTCTGGCTGCTGCAGCAAAGGCAGACTGAGTGTAAGGAGCTAGCAGGCAGCCAGGAAACAGGCCAGTTGCTTGAGGGAGGTCCTGGGGACTGAAGTACCAAAGCCCAAGACAGAGGCGGGAGAATGGAAGGCAGAGTCCCTGGGGTGAACACGCACAAAGAATAAGCTTCATCCTGCCACATGCACCCATTGGGGGTTTCATTCCCCTAGAGGGGTACTTTTTCTATTCCCCTTGTACCAAAGAGAGTCCAAGTCCTGGGTTCAAGATTTGCTCCGGTCTGGGTATTCTGTGCACTGTTCAGGTCGTGCTTTGGAACTCAGCCTGCCCCTCTCTGAAGGAGGAGTTTGGGTGCAGGATTCAGCAGTCTCCCACACTCCCCCCACCCCACGCCCCACCCTGGCCTCATCCCCAATTCCACATACGCAGAATCTCCTAGTCACTGGACTTCAGGTGCATCTCTGCCCGCTTCTGCCTCTGAATCTTTGAGTGGAGCACTGCTCTTCGGAGAGACATCCCCAACACACACACCCATAATTCTCCACTCCCTCCAGACTTTCTGCCATATTTCTGCTTTTTTTCCATCCCTAATCTCAATACTTGGAATGAGGCTATGGACTGAGTTCTTTAAGCCATGGCCCTCTCCTCACACTGCTGAAAGTCAATCCCCTTAAGGCCTGGACACTGTTGATTGCTGTGTCTCCAGTCCTGTCCACCTCCCACACACACACACACACACACACACTCCGGAGCTGGTATCACAGAAGTGCTGGTAAATATTTAGGGAAAGTGTAAAGGAACAACCAGAAACTGTGTGTCTCTCTCCTAGTAACTGGTTCCATCCTGCCGCCTCACACAGATGTTAAAAGTGTACTGAATGAGTGAGAGAATGAATGAATGAGATTTCCTGTCTCTTAGATTGCATTAGACAGTTCATTGATGAATGAACAAGCCATTGACTCCCAGAGTGCTGCTCCCCTTCATAAGAGGTGTTATAAACAAAGAAATAAAAAAGGGGAGACAGAGCCAGCGGCAGTCTAGTGACTGTAAGCACTGAGGTAGCTGCTTCCCCCAGCCCACACCCACCAAGCAGCCTCACTGGAATCTCCAGTCCCCAGTCCTCGGCACCACACACCCCTGCCCCGTACACACTTTGCTGCAGCACTACATAGTCCTTCAACTGCCTTTTGGAGCCAAGGAAACAGTTCCCGAGGCAGGCAAGGCACAGGCAGGGACCTCATAAGCTCCAGGAAATGAAATCTTCGGAGGATACCCCCTCCTCACCCATAACTCCAGCCTCATTACGAGCAGCCAGGCCATCATGAGAAGAATCAGAGCCAGGTTCCCCAAGGCAACAGTATAGCAGAGACAGCAGGGGCACCTGGGTGGGAGAAGCCATACACATACACAGGGCACGGAATGAGTGGGCAGGGACTATGGTGGGAGCTGCTTGCAGAGGAGACACAGGCCCAATCTTGGTTAGATCTTGGCAGGGCTTAGAGGGCCAGAGGGAATAGCACATCACAGCCTGTCCCCTGTGTTCCTGTGCAATGTGGCTGTTCACCTCTGGCCATCATCTTTAAGCCTTCAACTCACCCTAGAGATCCTAGCATTCAGAACCTGGGAAGTCACTTCTGTCACCCCACCCAGACACAAGAGTCTCAGGTCCCAGGGTCACAGTTTATGTCACATGATAGCACGAGACTCTCCACTGCAATGCTGTGCAAAGGAGGTGGTCCACATTTCCCATCCCAACCATTTAAGTATTTCTTTGTCCTCAAAAGGCCCATCCCTACCCTCTGCTCAGCCATGCCCTCCACACTGTTAGTATATCCTTTCTAAGACAGTCTGCATTCAGAACACCACCCCTCTCTTCCCAGATGCTTAGGTGCCTCTTCCTCCAGGAAGTTGCCCTGATTGCTCTCTCTACCAAAGTTTCACATTCTTTAGTCTTCAGTGTGTCTTCCCATAACACTGGCCACATGCCCCTTGTGTCCTGGGATGGTCTTGTCCCCTGTGACACTGAAGTATGGGTTTATCTACCCTGGCTCTGGGCAGCTAGTCTGAGCCTGGCTCTGTGCTGAGAACAGTTCTTGAACAGAGCTGAGCTGTACCTGAAATTCTTCTCTGTACCTGAAATTCCAGGTGGAAGCGTGGCCATCCCACAAACACCCACATTAGGTCATTATTCCTCATTATGGCTCCAGTAGGCGTGAGTGTCTCAGATCCTTCCTTGCTGAGAGCAGAATGTGACAAACGAGGGGGGGGAGGGCTGAGTGGGGGAATAGAGACACCAGCTCAGGGAATGTGTCTACCCAGAGTCACTGGGAATGCTCCAAGCAAGGGCCTCTGGGCTCTAGGGGTCCCTTCCCACAAGGGCTATGGAAGTGGTAGCTGCTAGCAGACTTCCCCTGAGTCCTCTGCTGCTAGGGAGAACTAAGGAACAGCCCTAAGCTACACTCTGGAGGCCCCAGGCTTCCGGCTCTGGGAGCTCATCTAGAAGCTGTCTCTGTGGGGACTCCAGAGGATCCGACTGTGCCAGAGAACTCAGCAGCCAGGAATGAGTCAGGCAGCCATTGAGTTTGCTTCTGGGCCTGAGGACTGGAGTAGCAACTGGTGGAGGTGGGGGGTGGGGAGCGCCTTAGGAGATGATGGAAAGGAGTCTAGGGCTTGGGGGCCTAAGTGATGAGCCACCAACTGTCCCCATCATGTCTGTTCTTGCCAAGGCTAGACATCCAGCAGGTGTTTAGTTAGATACAGCAAGACCAATGAGAGTCGCAGCCTGCCCTCAGACAGCACCCTAACCCATGTTTTCCCTTTTGTCTCCTAGGTTCCAGATGGATCTGGATGACCCCTAGTCCTAGAGGGACTTGAAGATCCTTTTGCCCCAACTGAGCACATCGTCTGGGCACAGGAACCATGGCGCAAGCCCTACTCAGGAGCAGCGACCGGGCTGCCTGTTGACTGGGTCAGGGGCCTCAGCGTGGGGGGCGCGGGCCAGGACCAGGAGTCCATGCCCAGGTGCGGCCGCGCCCCCTCCCAGTCCAGCCCAGCATCCCCGAGGCTGAGGTCACCATGTGACGCAGCACTGGCTGCGGTGCCTCCCGTCCATGTTCCCGGGCCTGGCCCGCGCTGCCAAGAATGAGGCCACGGCCCAACGGGGCGCTCCGGGCAGGGGCTGCATTATCTCCTGAGCTGCTGCTGCTGCTACTACTACCGCTGCTGGGGCACCTGTGGGCTGCAAGCACCCCTGACCCATCCTCCTCCTCACCACCTGGGACTCAGCAGGACAATCAGCTAGGGGCAGGCCGAGTGAAGCGTGGCTGGGTGTGGAACCAATTCTTCGTGGTGGAGGAGTACACAGGGACAGAACCCCTGTATGTGGGCAAGGTAAAGTGGGGCCCACTGTCCAGCCCCAACTCTGGGGACACCCACTGGTAGTCCCGATCCATGCTCCCTTCCTGCCCCATGCTCCCTGCACAGCCCCCTACCTTTCCACTCTAGACGGAGTGAGGGAACCCAGTTCACGCGTGAGTGGGTACTGTGGCGCATCCAGCAAGTTCACAGATGTGATTGTGTCCCATGTGTACCTTGTCCACTTTCCTGGACCTCAATAATTTCCCTGGGGTCACACCTGGATTTGAACCTGCTCTCTGCAGAGCTGGGGTCTTGTGTAGCTGGGCCCCTGCCACACTGTCGCTCTCCTGGTGTCCTAACTGCTGCTGCCTGTCTCTCTGAGCTGCTTCCTCTCCTCCTTGCTTCTACCTCCTCATCCCGGGTACCTGACACTCACTACACATCTCAATTCAAATGCTGCGAAGTCTCTCTGACTACACCAGGCTAGGACACACACACACACACACACACACACACACACACACACCCCTGTGCGCTCAGCTCTGAGGTTCCTGTATCTGTCCTTCAAATGCATGCATTATACATGTGTCTGTTTGATTGTGTACCTGACACGTGCTTCTTCCATCAAAGCGTGTTTACTCACTATTAAATCCCCAGTGTGATGGTCACACACTGTTCTGGGAATAAGTGAGTGAAGAAAGAAAGGAATGAATGAATGAAACCTGTCTTCCCAAACTCTGAGCAAATGCTGGTTAGCCTGGCTGAAGCGTGGGGCTCTGGGGCTGTAAGGGAGTGAGGACTGGTGTTCACCCTTTCAATCCCTGTTTCTAATGAAGCCTGGATGAGGACTGGGGGACACAGCAGTGTGATCCAACTCCTGCTCTCTGCAGCTTTCTAAGATTTTACACATAACAGACACCCTGATGTGTAAAAAATCTTTATAAACCAGCCCTGGAAGCCAGTAGGCACTGATTAAATGGGATTGTTGGCTGGCTTCTTGGTGAAGAAAACCCCCCTGCGCTGGGTTTTAGCGTAGAAGTAGGAGCTCACCAGACTGAGGGAGGAGGCTGCAGCCTATTCAAGGACTCACAGGCCTGGAGCGCATGACTTATTTGGAGATTTGCCAGAAGTGGGGATGGTGAAGCAGAGGTGGGTATCAGATGAAGGTGGTACCTAGGGCTGGTTCTCCGGGTTTTGTTGAGGCTGTCAGCATGCCAGCACATTTTGCTTGGCAGCAGGAAGTCCAGCTCAAGAGCATATGCGAGCTACCTGAGCCTGAGAATGGCTGGCACAGATCTGAGGCTCTGAGAGTATCTCCTGATAGTGACAGGAAAATGCACTTAAACCCGGGGATTTGAGTGTTAGACACACAGAAGCCTCTGCCACTCAACCCTCGCCCTCCATGAAGTAGGTTCCCATGACTGAGCAAAGCCAGGATCCCAGCAGCCCGGTGGCAGAGCAGAGACTGCCAGCTCCCAATCAGGCTAACAGGTACTTGTGGCCTGGTAGCTAAGAATGCAGGCTCTGGAAGCCTATTCTGACTAACCTGCTCTCTACATAGCTTTGAAGCTCAATCTTTGCACACCTCCAGGCCTCTCTCTTCATCTGAAAATAAGATCGAAGAGCCCCTGTGCCCAGCTTCTTGATTAAGAAAGAAAACGGAGCCCACAGAGTGCTCAGCCCAGGCCTTCGTCTTGGTTACTCTTTATTATTCCCATATAAAGTATTTAATTGCCCACGTGTAAGGTAAAAAGTGCTTCTCTTTTTTGTAGATAGAGAAATGAAAGGCAGAGAGGGTGAAAGACCTGGAGTAGACAGAGGTATCCGCTAGGGCTTTCCCCCTGCAGCTTCTTGAGTTTGAAGACCAGAGGACATCTTGGTTTGTCATTCTTTGAAACTGTCTACCTCCTTTGTTACAGGGTCTTTCACACTGGTCTGGAACTCACGAAGGAGCCTGGACTGGCTGACTAGTGAGCCTCAGGGACCCACCTATCTCTGCCTCCTCTGGACTGGGTTTACAAGGACATGCATGGTACCATGCCTGGCTTTTTTATCTGAATTCTGGGGACTAAGCCCAGAACCTCATACAGCTCGGAAAGCATCTTACCAAGCTGTTTCATACCTTGTTGTAGTTTCTGATGCCCTGGGGAGAAGAGGCTAGCCCGAGGTTGAGGATCCAGACCTGGAAAGCTTAGACAAAAACCTGGACCTGCTTGAGGTCTCCAAAAAAGCTCCACAGGATTCAAACTTAAAACCAGATGAGGTTACCAACCTAGATAGTCAATGGCCCAGCAGCTGGATTCTCTGCAAGCGACACCCAGCCAGCCCCTAAAAGACTCTAAAATCAGGAAGCCAGTTAAACAAGAAGTGAATTACTATCTGGCTGCTGCCATCTTTGTCTGGCTGGTCTTTCGGGTCACAACAGCATGTATAAACCCCATGCCATCACCTTGAACCACAATTTATTGTCAAAAAGGGCTCCTAATAAACCCTTTCAATAAAAAAGGGGGAACACCAGGCTGGAGAGATGGCTCAGAGGTTAAGAGCACTGACTGTTCTTCCCGAGGTCCTGAGTTCAATTCCCAGCAACCACATGGTGGCTCACAACCATCTATGATGACATCTGGTACCCTCTTCTGTATACATAATAAATAAATAAATCTTTTAAAGAAAGAAAGGGGGGGGGGGGTGAGGCCAGGAGATGGAGAAGCTTGCGCCAGGGCCACAGGGCAAAGCACACATAGGATCAGGAAAGCCTAGGTATCTAGACACTGCTTCAAGTCTAGAATCCATGTTAAGTACCCGCTGTGAGATAGTACTGTGTGCCAGCCCATCCACTGAACCAGTCTCCACCACTGTTGTGGATTGCCAGTCTCCTCCATACCATTTGCATAGAGCTCAGCCTCCTGCTGCCAAGGCTGCCTGAAGATACTATGCTGGGAACAGAGGAAAGCTCTATAGCTTTGAAACACTTGCCTGGAGCCTTCTCATGGAGGGAGACTGGTGTGACCAGTGAGGTAACTGGAACCAGATTCAGATACCTGTGCCCAGTCCCAAACACATCTTAGCTTCCCCTTGGAGGGAGGCTGTCAATCTTAAAAATGTGAGCTTGGTTTTTCTGTTGTTCTTTGTTTTGTTTTTGTTTTTATTTTTCCACCTCCCCCCACCCCCAGCTATCCAAATCCACGTATACAGTAATCAGTACATTCTGGTCATGCCACACCCCTCGTTCTTCTCCATGGTTCCAGTGAAATCACCGCTTCCTGGTTCCCCACCCCAGGGAGTCACGCTGAGCATCAGTCCTCGTTGAATTCTAAAGGTAGCTTAGCAACAGAACCAGGCAGTGAACCCCACAGTAGCCGATCTCGCCACCACCCTCTCCATCACTCACCGCCAGGCTCCTGTCAGCGCTCACAGGAAGCACCGGGCCCTCCAGTTGTTAGGTTGTCGCCGAGGCCCCAGCAGTAGCTTCCTGCAGAGCCCTGCCCTGTTGTTCCCCGGCATTCCCAGCTACCTCCTCTCACTTTCTCAAACACCCCCCCCCAAAGCAACCTCCTAGCATTTCCATAAAATCTGGGTACTTCCACTAATCCCCTTTCTGAACTGTAATTTCCCTCGAGGCGCCTGTCAGTCGGATGTGGATTTTGTAGGATTTTACATTTAAAAAAAAGAAAAAAAAAAGATAGAATTATGGGGTCAGCACTTATGCCCAACTCCTGTGGGCGGTGAGATCTATTTTAGATATACGGCAGGATTAGCGTGGGGAGGAGAGTGGGTTTAATTAAGTTGCTAATATTTAAAGAAAATTGATGAACTCTTGGTTTACGAGTTGTGCCTCCATGAACAGACCCCTGGCATTGGGGCGGGGGTTGGAGGGCTCTTCATTTGATTTGCTTTCTGTTTAAATCCTGGACTCATTTTATTTGCATAGCCTCACTGTCCGTTTAATTGTCTTTAATAAGGAAACCCTACCTCTGCTTGCATTTAATTTTGATTTAATTAGGAGGAAGTAATTAATGGCCCTGTAAATCCCATTTGCAGCCCCCTGGGATGAGGCACGTTTCTGTTGTTTATGATCGAGGGCTGAGGTTGGGGATGAGGTGGGGTGGGGGTTCCTCCTCAGAAACAGGCCACTCTGGGTGGGGTAAGAAGAACAGGAACTGTTCACACTGGCCTTGGAATTGCCTGCTGTGAGCTGTGTGGCTTCAGGAGGCCCACCTTCTCTGGGCCTCAGTTTGCCTATCTGTATAATAGGAGAGAATGGAATATATTGAGGAGTTAATGGGAGGAGGATGTAGCAGGCAATGCTGAAGTCTCTAGTATTGTGGGCTTAGAGCACCATAAGAGGTCTGTAACTACCCTCCATCAGCTAGCTAACGTCCACCTGAGCCTGGGAGGTGACTTCCCCTTGGAAGTAGGTGACTCTCGAACTCCAGGTTCAAATGGGGCACCTTGACAGGAAACCCCAGACAGGCAAGGAATTCTAGTGGCTGCGTATGTACTTCATCACATGTTCTATGTGTTTACTGCCAGGCCTGGTGTTGGACACCACTGCAGAAATGAGAATGAACTCTGCTGTGAACTCAAGCAGACTTTGATCTCACACTTTGTGTGCATGCATGTACTGAAGCATACACACTCACTCAGCTCTTCTACACCCCTGCATTTTCTCTGCAGACACCATTAGTGTCTTAGTATACAGCCAGCCTGAGGCACTCAGACCCAGAAAATCAACCTCCTCAGTGCCCAGGGCCACAGTGCCTGGGACACCCAAGCACAATACTGAGAGACTTCGGAGAGTGTGTCACAGAAAGGCTTGTGCATGGAGGAGGGATGAGGCTCTTCCACCACGTGGGCTTCCTGGAGTCACTTTGAACTGAAAAGGCCCTGGGAGATGGCCTCTGGGCCTCCAATGAATAGAAATATCTGTGGCTGATCCTTGTGTAGGGAAATGGGAAATGAATTAGATGATTTCCCCCCAATCCTTTCTGAATCCAAAGACAGTAAAGGCATGCTGATCCCTAGTAAGAATCTATTGGATGCTGTGAGCTTGCCTATATTACCTTATGAGTCTGCAGGACCTGTTGGTAGCAATGGCAGTCCCATCTACAAATGAGAAAACTGAGGTTCTGAGAAGGGCCACCACACACCAAGCCAATCAGTAGCAGGCTGCAGGCAAAGCTGGAATGCTGTGCATTGCTCCTGACTTCACACCTATCACCCTTTCTTTCTTTTTAGTAATTCATTTATTTTATTTTATGTGTATTGGAGTTTTGCCTGCATGTATGTCTGTGTGAGGATGTTAGATCCCTGGAACTGGAGTTACAGACAGTTGTTAGCTGCCATGTGGATGCTGGGAATCAAACCCAGGTCCTCTGGAAGAGCATTCAGTGCTCTTAACTGCTGAGCCGTGTCACCAGCCTCTCATCATCCTTTCTGATGTGTGATTTTAGGTCTTTTTCCAAATGGTAGGACTGAGTGAGACTCAGGGAAAACTGCGGGGCAAAGACTGGTGTCTGAGACTCAGCCTGTGGCTCCTCCCTTTGCTCCCCTTCCTCTGCTGAGGGTATTGTGAGCTGAATGATTGACTTCTTCCCAGAGGCTGCAGGACAGATCAGCACTGTGAGGTCAGTGGATCCAGGCCTATCTTGCTGGCTCCACGTGGTGAATGCAAAGACATCTGCACACTGTGTGCGGAGAGCCTGCAGCAGGAGTGATACAATAGGAGGTGTTCAATAAATGAGAGCACCTCCCCCCCAGATGCCATACACAGCTGAGGATCTTGAACTGCCTTCTTGGGCCAAGCCAGGATGTAGCCCAGCTCAGCCCCATAGTTCTGAGCTCTTAGCTCCACCCTCTCTGGGCTGATTAACAGTCTGACTCTGTGGTCCTGTAGAAGGGCTACTGGGCCCCATTGTGAGGGTTATGTCATACTTCACAGAACGCTGATGACATCAGAGCTGGGTTCCACTTTCTCCTCCTCACCCCTCCCTGAGAGTGCAAAGGAGGTCTAAGTGAAAATATCAGGGTGCTGGGCTGTAATACTGGGTTGGGGGCATGGGGGAAGCAGGAAGATCTCAGTTCAAGGTCATCCTCAGGTACCTAGTGAGTTTAAGGCTAACCTGGGCTACCCAAAATCATGTCTCAAAATTAAAAAATGAAAAAAGGGAAAAGGTGAAAAAGCAAAATGTCAAGGGATGTGAAACCTTGTACATCATAGAGCTCCAGTATACAGAGAGGGCAGGAGACCACTGGGGCCAAGGGCTTGGGACATTGCCAACATGTGTTCATTTAATCTTTTTTATTGTTATTATTCATTTAATTTTTATGTGTGTTGATATTTGGCCTGAATGTATGTTTATGCGAGGGAATTAAACCCATTGGAACTAGAATTATAGACAGTTGTGGGCTGCCATGTGGTTGCTAGGAATTGAGCCTGGGTCCTTGGGAAGAACAACCAATACTCTTAACCACTGAGCCATCCCTCCAGGTAGAGAGCCTTGATTGCCTCAGGTGGGGAAACAGAAGCTGGGGGAGCAAAACAAACCCACCATAGCTCCAACACCTCCAAGCTTAGCTTCCTTCCACATTGGGCCACGTGACCAAGATCTCTTCTGTCTGCGTGCACTAGTCTCCTCATCCGAGACATGCGATCGCCATTTTTACAGGGCTGTGATGAACACTATTGAAGATGATTCTCCCAGTCTCATTGCTTCAATTACGATGCTCTCAAGCGTTTGCTGATCAAATAAACAGATGTCGGATCAAATTGGGAAGTGGACAGAGGCACCCTAAGAGATGCCGTCCCCCCCTTTCCCACTGTATCTCCCCAAGGAAAGATGATAGAAGAACACAAACAAACAGAGACAGGTCCCCTCATCCCAGGAGCTGCCAGTGATTCAGAGCCGACATCTGAGATAATTTTATTGGGGGCATTAAACTGAGTTATGAGGTTTTTACAATCCAGCCACTTATGAGAAATCTATTAACAGTAACTGGACAGGAAGAAGGAGCCCAGGACGGGCATTAATTGGGGCAATCTATAACAGGACGGGGAACCGGAAAAGGTTCCACCTGACGCCTCCATTTACTCCCTGCAATTTCTGCTGAGAATCAGCAGAGTCGCCAAAAAGAGAGAGATGCCCATTAATCGGCTAATGAAATATGAAAATGTTTATGGGCCATTCAATCTTCCAAATGGCACTTCTATGATCCACCTTTCAGACACAAAGTTCTACCACAGAATTTACACCCAGGCTCCTCCTGCGTGGCTGGGTGGGCTCTTCTCTTGATGAGTTTTCTGGCACCTGTTCTGAGGATGAGAGGGCTGGAGTTTGCCACAGCCAGGCCCCAAAAATGCCATAGGGACTTGTCTCCTTCGTACGCCATCTCCACAGACTCTTAGAGAGAAGAAGCAGCTAAAATCCAGATGGGTTTTCTTCCGCTCAGGGCTGCTTGAAGATTTGTGCATTGGAGGGTGAAGTTTTAGGTGTTTTCTGTTTGCAAGAGAACAGGTTCTTGCTGGTTTCTACCCCAAGAGATGCCTATGCAGTGGAAACAGCCTGGGGTCTGGAGCCTAGCAGTACCAGAGGAAAATCTAGTTATAAATAGTGAATGCTTAGTGTAACATAATCATGGCTTAATGTGTCTCAGGCAGGGCTAAGTTTTAGGTAGTACCAACAGGTATATTTATAGTGGTCACTAGAAAAGCAAAAAGCCTCCATCCATATCATCCCTAAATAGTTCTCTGCTCCCATGTCCCAACCTTTTGGACCTCTTGGTGACCCAGTAGCCTCAGGGATCATGCATGGCTCAAAGGGACCTGATTGGAGCCCAGCCTCCTATGCTGCTGATTCTGGGCAGCTGGCAAGAACCTTAGGGAACTGTCAGATCAGCTCCTTTGGGAGGATATGCCATGTTCCAGATGCAGGCTCAGAGAGGCACAGTGACTTATGTAAGACACAGAGGAGATATTACTGGAGTCAAGGCTGGCCTCTGCCTGCCTCTGGAGCCCTCTGCAGACTTTAGAATGGAGTCAGGTAAATACTGGGAGGGAGTACAGGATAGGAAGCCAGGCAGCTCCCCAGGGGTCTAGCATTCCTAGGGAAAAAAGCAAGCCTTGCTTGAATGGGGTCTGTTCTAATCTTTTTTTCCCCTGGAGTCCTAATCTAGATAAATGTGCTCCTTACCCTTTGAGATGCCTGATGGGCGCAGGTGCCTCGGCAGTCACATCCCCCCCCCCCCAACTCCTGGCCCCACTTTCCAAGTGGCAAGTCTCGGGCCCACCTTCCACTTACAGAGATTTTTAATAAAGCCAGGGGACAGTAAACACTAAATGGGTCACTGAGCAGCTCAGGGCTTGTGAACTGGGAAGCCCTACCCCAGAGTGGGTGAGCCAGGGCCACCTTGTAGAGCTGCCTATTCACGTACATGCACTTGAGGTCTGAGAAGCACAAAAAGTGTGATCTGCAAGGTGGGACACAAAGAGGGGGACTGCTTGATGTACTCAAAGATCGTGGAGGGGGACCCAGCAAAGCTTTCCGGGCAAGGTGACAAGTGAGCAGAGCCTTGACTGTCAGTGGCTCGATTTTCAGTAGGCAGAACAGCAAGGATGGTTGTTTCAAACAGAAGCTCCAGGACCACAGCGATATCGCAGAGGTTAAAGTGCTTGAGGTCACCAGTCAGAAGCCACATTTGAAAAGAGCCATCGATGGTGGCAATGTGCTTGTCATCCCAGAAGCTGGAGACTAAAACAAAGAGATCCCTGAGGCTTGCTGGCCAGCCATTGTCTCAAAAATAAAGTAAAACCATAGCAGATGACACCTACAGATGTCTTCTCACACCCTCTCCCAAAACCTCCTACATGTGCGCACATACACAAGTGTGCACACACATAAACACAAGGTAGTAGCTGCAGAGAGGGTTATGCAAGCTGCTAACATTTTAAAGGCAACAGGAACCATGGGAGTTTTTTTGAACAGGGGTAGGGTAGGGTAGTGGTTATCATCTAAAATTGGTGGTTTGTTGGGAGGACTAGGAAAGGTGAATTGTGGGGTACAGTCAGAGTGGGGTGAATCTCAGGTGGAGAGTTCATGGGGGTGTAAAGCTCAGATTGGCACAGGCACAGCTTCTAGGCCTCTCTGTGTTCGGTTAAAAGAGAGATGCGCTTAGGAGTAGGTCCCTATGGGACTCTATGGGGAAGGTGTCCGAGAAGAGCGTCCACCTTCCCCAGTATCCACCCTGCCTTCCTCTTACTCCTCAGATCCACTCTGATTCTGATGAAGGTGATGGAACCATCAAGTACACCATCTCTGGCGAGGGTGCTGGAACCATCTTCCTGATTGATGAGCTCACAGGTGACATCCATGCCACTGAGCGCCTGGACCGGGAACAGAAAACCTTCTACACACTCCGGGCCCAAGCCAGGGATCGCGCCACCAACCGCCTGCTGGAGCCCGAATCAGAGTTCATCATCAAAGTCCAGGATATCAATGACAGCGAACCACGCTTCCTACATGGCCCTTACATCGGCAGTGTGGCTGAACTGTCACCTACAGGTGGGCTGGAGGGATGGGTGAGGCCTGGGGTGGGGGCACTGCAAGCATGAGCTGATTGAGTCCTGCTGGGAGGGGTAAGGGAGCAGAATGACTGTCCCTAGGACACAGAAGACAGATAAGGAGCAAGGCACATTCCCAGCTACATAGCTGAGCAAAGCCCACAGTTGACCTCAGCTGCATCCATACACCCAGACCCCATGTGGATATGGCCTGTCTGTGGACTCAGTGACAGCTGAATGCTCAGATACAGCTGCATAGCCAAACTCAGTTATGCATCCAAGCTCAGCTAGGCACGTGCACACTGTATGCTCAGAGACACAGCCCCACATGCCAGCTGTGTTTGACATGGTCGTGATGCTTCTTTAAAGTTCAGCCGCAAACAGACTTGGCCCCTACACAACTGCCGGCTTTTCTCCAGGCTAAAATGGCAACAGCCAGGCCATGATCTTGCACACAGTCTCCCACCACAGGCACGGGAAATAGTCCTCAAACAAAGTAAGCTATTGGACAATCTCAGCCATCACCATAAACACAGAGGTAACCTCAGTAGGTATCATCTTGCTGGGTCACTCTTCAATCCGGGTACAGCTAGGGGCAGCTTTATTCACTTGACTGAAGTACCCCAGTTTAGAGACTCTGCAGCCTGGGGACTGCAGTCCACAGGATGCACTGAGAAAATTAATTATTCGTTACTGAGTATGGCTGCAAGTACCCAGGATCACTGCACACACCCAATCTATGTAGGTAACAAAAGAAAACATACAGTTGCCTGTAGATGTTAAGACAACCCTGTTTAGACCACATCTGAATATAACAGTGTGCCCAGACTAAACACAGCATGCCTCTGCCACACACACCCATGGTAGTATCTCAGACAGCCCTCTGAACACCAAGGTTGCACTTAGCTCAGGCTCCTAAGTCACTAGTGGACACTAGTGGGCTGAGCTGTGGGTCTCAAGCTACCACCCCTTTCTTACCATATCAGCCAAAGAGTCTGCAAGCCAGGCAGGCAGAGAACAGCATCCTGAGTCCTAGGCTATCCTCTCCTGAAGATGCAAGCTGGCTTGACCTTTCTCTGGCTCTCCTGTCCTTTGGCTGTACATCAGAAGTTGAAACGTTTAGATATTTGGGGAGGGCATGGTCAAGCCGGGTATATACAGGTTGGATCAAATTCGGCTCAGTAAGCAGTTCACCGGTATTCAAAGGAGAATGTGGACTAGAGAAAATGGGGGGAGGGACCACAGATGGATAGTAGGGAAATAGAGCAGCTAAGGACTGAACCCTGCACATACACAGGTATATGTGTGTGTGTGATGTGTACATGCTTGCTAGCTGAGCAATGCACCAAATCTGTATGTTTCTATGACTGCCCCTGTATTTGTTGACATACAGTGTTTATGTAAAAGAAATTTGTTAAGTACCTACTATGTGGTAAGCATGGCATGTAAGACATAGCTATGTATAGGCAGACAAGAGTCCATACACTTACAAATAGCATATTCTGGCTGGAGACGAGGGGCTCTAATAAACAGCAGAATGACTGATACGGTAAGACCTCTCAGAGATGATGCTGAAGTGGCGAAGGGAGAAGATGGGCATTGTGGGGAAAGAGCATAGAGAACAGAATGTGCAAGGACTCTCAGGTTTAAGTTCCCTGAGTATCACACAGCCATCTAGATAATAGTCAGGACTTGATCTTTTATTCTGCACATGCTAGGCAGGCCATGGTAGGTCCCCTTCAAAAGAATGACAGGGTCTGGCTTATTTTTAACATGATCTCATGACTGTCCCATGAAGAAGTGACAGGTATGGGAAAGGCAAAGCCAAGAGCTGGTTGTTCTAAATGGGGACAGTGCCGCAGCTATCACGTTGAGAAATGGCGGTGGTTTCACTCACGGTGGCACTGGAAGGGATGCAAAATGAGGTCGCTGGTGGATGTGCTTTGAAAGCTAGGCTGAAGGCATTTGCTAATGGATTGGATGTGGGATGTGAGAGGGAGATCTCAAGACTCAGGTTTGGGATTTTTGACCTGAGTGGTGAACTTGATGGAATTTCCATTTCCTGAGCTGGAAGAACAGCTCTGGGAGACAAGAGGAATGAGGGAGGTCGTTTTCTGGTGTGCTAAAATGGAAAGACTTATTCGGAAGCGTAGCAAAGATCCTTAAACTGCAGCCCATTAAACCAATTCACTGAGGATCTCTGGGCTGGGAAATACCCAGGAGGTTGTTAGTGGCAAAGACCCAGGACATTCCAGAGTTGCCAAGAGCTTAGACACAAACTCTAAATGGAAAAACTGGGACCCAGGGAGTGGTGGTGTGTCCAGGGTCACAAGCAGGCCAGAGGCAGCTCAAATCCCTGACTCTCCAGGCCCAGCAGCCCTCCTGATTTAATCTCTGGCCCAAGAGATTCCCTTTCCCCAAAACTGACATGTGGGTTTTTTAGTTAAAAACTTACATATATATCACATTTGGGTTTATAATATGTGCAGGTGCACGTAAGCCACTGGTGTATTTGGAAGTCATCAGGCAACTTTTGGGAGTTGGTTCTTTGCTTCCACTGTGGGTTCTAAGGATTGAGCTCAGGTGAACAGACCTGCATGACAAGCATCTTCATTGTACCACCTCCCCAGCTCAGCCCTCCACCTTGCTTTGAGGCAGGGTCTCTCTGGTTTTGACTTCTATGCTGTGTACTCCAGCCTGGCTAGCCCTGAGCTTCCGGCTGATTCTGTGTCTGTTGTCCATCTTGCAGCACAATACTTGGATCACAGCTGTGTGCTATCACATCTTGCTTTTATGTTGTTCCAGGACTCCAATTTAGGTCACCAGGCTTGCCTTTGCCCTGCTCAGCCATCTCTCTGACTTGCACACTCATGCACAGAAAAGAGCAAAAAGCTAAGTTACTTTCGGGAGAGAGAGCCTTAGGAAAGTTCTGTCTTTCTAGAACCAGAGAAGGGCTGGCTGGGGCTAGGGCAGACAGAAAAAACAGGTCATGTTCACCACGCTGGTTATGGCACCCCTATCTCCCTCTCACCTCACTAATTGGCATGCCAGGTCTGTTATCAGCACCCCCACAGAACAGACGGGAGCTCCAGGGTCCAGAGGAGAGAGAAGGTACATTGGGTCCTGTAGCCAGTGAGTACTGCAATTGACCTCACTGCCTTCAGCTTCCAGGCTGTCGGAGAGGGGAGTCATGCTTCACAGAAGGGAAGAGTGTACTTAGCAAAAGGACAGGAGTGCATCTCAGGTCCCGCAGAGTGTAGGAGGCCCTGGCCTGCGTCCCAGCCTGAATTCACTCACATAGCACTCAGAAGAAAGGGTGACTCACCCTGGACAAGCTGGGGAACCGAGGAGGGGGGCGGCAAAAGGCAGAAATTAAATTAGTTGATTTATTTGAGTAACTTTTTGAAGAAGTGGATTCAGCGCTGGGTGCTCACGGAGACTCCAGGCGGCTTTGAAAATCAGTCACAATTAACTGAGCTCCTGATCCAGGCTGAGCAGGGCGGGGCCTGACAAGCGGCTGTGGGATCGGGCAGCTTCCGAGATCAGAGGGAGCAAGGACGCAGCTTGCTACATGAAAAGGCAGCTGTGCTCGCAAATTAAACCACTCAGAGCTTAAAAGAGAAGAGAAGTGTGCCTGTGCCGGGGGCCAATGAACCACGCTTGGGTGGGAGCGGGAACGCCAGCCCACGCTGCGGCCGCTGCAGCAAAGCAAGTCCTCAGCAGGCACTTGGCAGGCCTGACATCCCGAGACCTTGTCCTCTTGAGTTATCTGCTGAGCGTTGGGGTCAGGGGTCCTTCATGCCACAGGCATACGCCCGGCCAGAAGGTCACACAGTAGAGTAAGGAAGGGTCAGGAACAGGACTGGCTAGAATTTGGTAGAAATTCTTCCTCTTTTTAGATGTGGGCTGGGTTGTCTGTGTGTGTGTGTGTGAGTGTGTGGATGTGCTCTGTACTTGACACAGGCATGGGCACAGGTCAGACGCTGCCCTCCGGTGTTGGTCTTTGCCATCCACCCACCTGTCTTTTGTTTGGCCAGGCTAGGGGGCTTGTGAGCCGATGATTCTCCTGTCTCTATTCCCCATCTCTCTATAGGAGCACAGGGACAATTAATGTGCACTATGTCATCCAGCTGTATAAGGGCTTGGGGATTAGAACTCATGTCCCCGCATTTAAACAGCAAGTGCCTCATCCACAAAACCAGCTCCCCGGCCCCGGAAATTCTCTTTTTATGAAACTACTGAAGAAAAGGAACTGAATGAACAAAGCTGGGTTTTCCAACTCCAGTGTGTACCCAAATTACCTAGAGAGCTAGTTAACACAGGCTGCCACATCTATCCCCCGAGGGCTCCTTTCTTCTTTCTTTACAAACTCAGCTCATTCATGCTAGGTTAGCACTCTACCTCAGAGCTCCACCCCAGCCACACCCCCAGGGTTTCCAATCCAGCAAGGCTTGCTGTTAGAAACGAAAACAAATTCCCAGCACCTGCTGCTGGGTTGGGTACCACACTTGAACTGTCAGCATATTCATAGGACATTGTAGGCACAGGGAGCTATGGGTACAAAGACTGAGACAGACTGTACTCTCCCTGCTTAAGGATTACTGGAACAGGGGTGAGGGAGGCAGCGGGGACAGTGCTTGGGTACCTCAGAAAAAAGGGTCATAAGATAAATTATAAGGACTTTGTGGCTGCTGGAAACGTTTTTAGTGGCACCTGAGTGAGATGGGGCCAGATTATGTGTCATGATCCAGTGCATATTTTAAAAGAATGACCTGGCTGTTTGTTAATAGACCTCAGAGGCAAGGATGGAAAGAGAGAGGTGAGCGAGGGCTCTAAATGGGCCAGTGAGAGGCAAAGGTGAAGGCGGTGGGAAAGGAGAATGCAGATGTGTTCCAGAGGCAGAGCCCATGGGGGCCAGTGCGTGACTGGATGTGGGGAGAGAGGCAAGAGCTCGGGGCAGCTCAGTATTGGAGCTGCCAAGGAAGGAGAAACAGGTCTGGAACAGATTTCATCCTCTGACAGGTTAGGACAGGTTAGGGTCCACCATGAACCCAGGTACAGATGCATGAAAGACACTTGGCTCTGAGTCAGTCAACAGAGAATCTCAACTGGAGGAAGGGATGGAAGTCTGGGGCCTCAGGAAGCTAACAGACAGCGAATCTGGACAGGGGTGCTTACCTCTGTGGTCTTTCGATGTAGGGGCTCAGGTTCTTCCTCTAGGGTTGTTACAACCTGGTTCAAATACAATGAGAAGATTTCTCTCATTTCCAGGCCCAGCTCTGCTTCTTCAGTCATTGACTCCAACTGTATGCAAGATTCACTGAAAACCCAGAGCCCCAGCAGGGCAGTGGTGGCACACACCTTTAGTCCTAGCTGTAGGGAGGCAGAGGCAGGCAGATCTGAGTGTGAGGTCAGTCTGGTCTACAGAGAGAGTTCCAGGACAGCAAAGGCTACACAGAGAAGTTCTGTTTTAAATAATAACAATTCAATCAGTGTCCTTGCCACTACTCTATTCTGGGCACTGCGGAAAACACAAAGAACAATGGCGTCCACCAATGTTCATTAGCGCCACTATATGCATGGCGTCCAGTATACTGACTCTAAGAGCCTGTAATAAGTCATCTGAGGACAAGCACATAGCTAATGTTTGCTGGAATTTACTTTGCATTGAGATGCACAGATAGAAAATGAGCAGACACTTTGGATTCCCGGTACCCATTTTACACATTGTACTGGGTGTGCAGGGTGCACAGATAAATGACATTATCCCAACCTCAGAATAGCGATGAGTCAGTTTCATGTCCTGCAACTATCTTGATCAATTGGTAGTGACTGGAGAGTCTGGAGGTTTTATTTGGGTTCATCAGAAAGGAGTGCCACAATAGATTAATGATGTCTGCTGTGAGGGTGAGGTTGGGGATATAGAGTACATCACAGTAGTACTGGTGTGGCTGGACCATGGGATTGGTGTTCACCCAAGTATGGACGTTGCAGGCCTCTGCCACAGTCCCATTCCCTTGCCTACAGCTCCCCTGTGAGCTGCATCTCTAATAGATAGAAGAAGGCTGTTTTGCAGTACAACCAGCACTTCTTGGGATATTCAGTAAATAATAGCTATCAGCTAACACTGCTTTCACAGAGCGGTTTGCCTTTATCCTCCAATCCCGGGAATAAGCAGGGCAGGTGTTAGTGTCTTCATTCTGCCAACTAGGAAGTAAATGCAATCGGAGATAAAGTGACTTGTCTGAGGCTCCGCAGTCAGGGCTGAGACAGGGCTTGGAACCAGAACTCTTAGTTTCTGGACTCAATATCCATGGCTTTCCTCAGAGGAACAGACACGACCTTTCCTTGCACAGTCCTTTACAGCTTGAAATGGCTCTCATGCCCTAATGTCACACCGCCCTCCATGCTGACACCCCCATTTTGCAGCTAAGGAACCCGAGGCCCAAGAGCAACATAGAAATAAAAGTGTAAAGGTATGCAGCCTGTCTCCCAAATCTGGGGCTTGAGGGGGTGGTGAGAGAGGAAAAGAGGAAGACAAGGGACGGGGTGGAGGAAGACAAGGGACGGGGTGGTTCCCAAGAGTATCATTGGCAGGAGGCAGCAAGCAGTAAGCGGGAGTTCCTGATGGTCCCATCTGCAGCCAGAGAGAGTGTGGCTCAGCAGCCCTCAGGCCCAAGCCAGGAATCAATCACTGGACTCAGCAGAGAGATTTCTAAAGATGTTTTTAATTAAAGTCCAGGAAGATCTATATGTGCCACATCTTCTTGCCTAGCAACAGCACTGGTTCCTACTCCCCTGCTGGAGGGACAGTGGAGCAGGAGGATTCTGGTAGGGACAGGTAGCAGAGAGAAAGCCCTGGCCCTTTGGTGTTGATCCCCGGAAACTGCAGGTAATCTGGACAGAGAGGCGCATGCTCATGTACATCTTTTCTCTTCTCAACAAGCTACTCAAAGGCTGATGAGATGGCACTTGCTGTGGAGGCTTGGTGACCCAAGCTCTAACTCTGGGATCAACTCCACCCAGTTGTCCTTTAGTCTCCACAGGCACACATGCCACGGCACACATGAACTCCGCCAATATATACCACACACATAATCAGGAATAAAATATAAAAGTAAAACTAAATAAATAAAACAACCCGTTCAAGCCTGAGCACTGTTTCTTTGCTAGGCTCTGGGCCATCATGGTACCCAGTGCAAAGCTGATAAAGCCAACATCCTTCCTTCCCTCAGGAATCTAACTCACTGGGGTCTCATAGGTGAGTCAGAGGAGGAGATGGCTGAGGAGTGGGTGAAGGACTTGCTGGGCAAGCATGGGGTCCTCAGTCTGAATCCTCACTGCTCATGCAAAACCCATAAGCAGCGTCGTCTCTGTGGCCTGCTGGTGAGCTAGTCTAACTGAATTGATGAGCTCCAGATTCTATGAGAACCTTTTTTACTCTCAAAAAATAAAGTGGATCGAGATGAAAGAAGACACTCTGTGCCACCTCCTGTCCCCCATTTACCACACTTGCCTTCTGTCACTGCACAGATTGTTGTTGCAGACATTGACGTTATCAGTATCCCAAACAGACAAGGCCACTTGGGCTCCATGATGATGGCTTCACTGAGTGCTGAGAAGACAGGAGATCTTGTGGGCTTTAATGTGGAGTATCAGGAAAGTCCTTTTGGAGGAGCATATTAAATACACACACAGATTTGCCTAAGACTGTGACTGGGATCCATAGAGGAAGGTAGGGGGAGGGGAGCATGTCCGAAACTCTGTAAAAGGGTCTCTCACCTCTGAAGGCTAGACCTCACCCTCACCCTTGCCTCACATCACGCTGCCCTTGTTTCCCGTGCAGTGCCCCCTCGATTCCATTTTCTCTCTTTCTGTGACCCTAACTTGCTGCGTTTCTTATTTCTACCTCTTTCTGCCATAGTGGCTGTTCCACTTTCTGTCCCTAAGTAATCGTGCCCATCTTTCTTGACCCACTTTTCCACCCCTCCCCTTCTGTGTCACCTCCCCTGTTGCTGGTCTCTGAACTGGCCTCCTCCTCAGTCCTGAAACCTCTCCTTTCCTGGCAGGCCAAATCCCCGCATCCCCTGTGGATCATTCATCTACATTAGGGCGCGCCAGCTGGGCAGCTAGAAGCAAGGTCAAGACCAGCCCAGCCAGCCCACATTGTAAGTGATGGTCCAAGAGGGAACTGAGGAGGCAGGAGGGCAGAGTTGGAGATGGGGTTTGTTTCCTGCTTAATCTGAGTGTTCCCAGGGAGAAGTGGTTTTTAAATTTTAATAGAAAGCAATCCACATGGTGCTGGCAGCAGCAGGGGGTGGGATTCTGTTTTTATAAATGTTGGAGAAGCTAAATGTGAGCCCAGGGTATCCCCAGGCCCAGCAGGGTAGCAGAGGAGGTATGAAGAAGCTGCAAGATGACAATTAGAAACATCTTCATAATAATGACACTCGGTTGCCTCAGCCAGGGGAGGCCTCTGAGCTTTGCCAAAGCACTTAATCTCTTTAATCTCATTAAGGGGTCTCCACATCCTGGATGCATGAGGGATAAAATATTATGGACTCTTTGCAGATGGGAAACCTCAGGGTGGGGATCCTGCAGCCACATGTGGTGCTTAAGGAAGGACTACAGTGAGACTTTACCTCTGTCTCCTTCCAGCTCCACCCCACACAGGACCACCTTCTCCAGGAGCCTGCTGGGATCCCATGGACCCCAGGAATAGCTCATAATAAGAGACTAGCTGGGCTCAGAGACATCAGGGTAAATCAGAGATGGCTCACAGGCAAATTCCTCTCTCTGGACTTCATGTCCAGGGGTCTCCTACTTAGGGCCAAGAACATAACCCTAAGTGTCCCCTGGCTATCCAGAGAACAGAAGATGAACTCCACTGGCCTCTTAAACCCATCCCCTCTAAACCCCCAGCATCTCAAATTACACAAAAGCAAAAAAGCCAAACAGAGAGAAGACTTGCTTGGTGTAAGGGTGAGGACATACTTGATGTGAGCCAGAACTGTTATGCCAGACTGGAAGTGTGAGGGACATCGTCCCTTAGAAGATCCCACTTCTTGGGGACTGGAGAGATGGCTTAGGGGTTAGGAGCACTGTCTGCTCTCCCAGAGGACCCTGGTTCAATTCCCAGCACCCACATGGCAGCTCACAACTGTCTGTAATTCCAGTACTGTCTGTAATTGTAATTCCAGAGATCCTACACCTCCATGCCAATGCACATAAATAAAGCTAAATAAATAAATAAATAAATAAATAAATAAATAAAAATAAGATCCCACTTCTTTCATTGACCTCAGCTGGGAGGGGTTTTAAGGACCTAGGGGCACGAGGCAGAGTTGTTATTCTTTTAAATGTCACCCTCAGTGCAAGTGTAGTGTGTCTGGAAGATCTGGGTAGGAATTGCTCCCTACTGCATACTGGAGAAATGACCTCAGAATGTCATTCAGCCCCTCTGTTACTCAGTTCCCTTCCTGGCTCTGTCATGGGCCAAGTTCACCAGTGCATCCATTCTGAGACCTGCAGGGAACTTATAAAAAATGCCCTTGCCTGGGCTCCGCTTGCAGAGTCCTATTTAATTGGTCAGAAATGAGGCTCAGATCAGTTTTATCTTAAAGCTCCCAGAGGAGTCTAATGTGTGGCCAGGCTGAGCACCATCAAAGTCTGTGCTCTCTAGGGACCGGGCTTTCCATATTTAACATTTTGCATCGATATCTGAGCCCTGAGAACCCGTTGATCCAAGAATCAGGCCGGTGGCCCTTCCTGGTCTTGTCTTACAGGAGGCCCTTAAGCAGCTTTTAAGCATGAGAACCGAGGCAGCACCTTGGACAGCAGCCCTCCCACCACCACCCCCCCACACACACACACAACCGCCTGTATGGGGCAGGTTAACTCGGAAAACCCGAATTGAGGATTTTCTCCCCTCTTTTCCTCTACTCTTCTAACTTTCCCAGTCTTCCCTTTGCCATTTACCCATTTATCCCCTTCTACCTGGACGGCAGAATGCATCAGTTTTCAGCACATCACCTTGCATTTAATTCCTAACTCACCGAGGCTAGAGAGAGATGGCTCAGTGGTTAAGAGGTGGCTCTTCCAGAGGACCTGAGTTCGATTCCCAGCACCCACATGGCAGCTCACGACTGTACAGTTCCAGGAGACACCCTCACACAGACATACATGCAGGCAAAACACTAATGCACATAAATTGAAAATAGATGAATTATTTAAATCCTGCCTCACCAACAGGCCAGGCCGGCCCCTTGAATATGAATTGTACTGTCCTTGGTACTGAACATGGAAGTCTGAGTTTTCCACAGGATCCCGACTGGGCAGAAAGCACTCTTAATCTCTGCCTCCCAGTCGATGAAACAGGGGACTAAGAGGTAAAGTGTTTATCACCCAAGAGTCTCAGCTTTCTTATGGGAAGTGGATTTTTTTGTTTGTTTGTTTCTTGAGATAGAATCTCAATCTGTAGCCCCGCCAGGCCTCCAATTTAGGGTAACTTTCCATTTTGGCCCCTTGAATGTTGGAATCACTGGTGTTGGTGATCTGGCTCCAGAGGTCTTAACCGATCTAAACAGCAAGGCTTTTATGTGGTTTTCACTTGGTGTATGTAAACGGCTCACATCAAACAGGTGTATGTAATTATTCTCTATGTGCAATGCTATCACTGTTGTTGAGTAATAATTCTGACCATGGGTTTCCATTCACTAGAGCTGCACATTGACTTTAAGAAATTCTGTCAGTCATTTGACACTGTGTTGGTGATTTGATGTTGGGCTATAACGTGAGCGCTTACACAAAAGCCATAAATTGAGATTTGTTCCCCAACCATGCCTGCATCTGTCACAGAGTTAACATGAGGTTCCAAAGACAGAAGCAACATGATGGTACATTGTAAGCTGCTTGACTGAAGCTACAGTCATTGACCTTGAGGACAACCCCAAGGTGATCTTACAGCTACCTCCAGCTTGTCACCCCTCTGTCTGCCAATATTGGGGAGATTCTGAGTGGTAGAAAGGGGGTGTGTGGTCTAGGAAAGCCATTTTTTCGGTGGTGAATCACTGACCCTTCACCATTCTCATGTGTCGGCATTAACTGTAATGGCCTCCATAAAGAATCCCGGATTGGGGGAAATGATTCCAGCATCCTCAAGGGAGTCCCTGGGATGCAGTCAGGGAGAGAGAGAGAGTGAGCTCAGCCGTGTCCCCAGGGAGTCACTCAGCCCAGCATTGTGACTTGCTGTGGGAGGGAAGGAACCGGCAGAGAAGAGACAGGGAGACTCTGCCTCCTAACAGTTACAACAGACCTATTTATCGAGCACGCATCTTGAGCTTGACACTTTGCGCATCCTCTCCCACTCCAGTGCCTCTGTGAGGGAGGCCTGACTGCACCACTCTACACAGCTGGAGGGGGCCTCCCAAGATTGCAGTCATACAGTTCTTACATCTGCTGGGTGCTGCTCTTAGCTCTGAAACAAAATGATTTGTATTCTCAACATGATCTCAGGATCTTGGAAGGATGTTGAGGCACAAAGGAGTCCATGGCATGTCTCACATCAAGGTCCATCAATGATTATGGCTCAGCACACCAGACAACTTTCCCCAAAGTCACTGTGCCTGTGCTGACACTAGCAACCAAAAGGGCTCTGACGGTGTAGTCATGTGTTCAAATCCTACCACATCTTCTCTCCGTACACTCCCACAAATCTTCCTCATCTGGCCCATTTCCTCACCTTTAACATTGGAGGTCCACTGTGCAGTCTCTGAGATGCTGTATGGACTTAGATGATATAAGAGGTTTCTGACTCCAGGTATGCAGTTGGTGCTCAACAGTCATTACCTTTCTCCTCTGCAACAAGGGCTGTGCCCTTGGCCCTGAGTTGACAGCCCAAGGTAATCAGCATCATAGGAAATGAGTTGTCCTCTCTCTTTGACTTCTTAGGGCAACTTGGATGTGGTTGGCACGGAGCTATAGCAAACAAAGAGAGGCATATTCCAGGGCCCACTCAGGATGCTTTGGCTGGGGTGGGGGGTGGGCAGAGAGGGAAATGAGAAATGCAAGGGAGTGAAAAATAAATACATGTGTCTGTCTGGAATGATGGAGGGCCCCAGGCTGGAGGCGGGAGAGGCGGGCAGCAGGCTGGGCTGAGCAGAATTGCTGTACTAGCATTTCCAGACTCCCTCATTAGCCAACCAGTGAACTGGCCTCACCTCCTAGCAGGCTGCCTGTTGGCCCAGAGAGCCTAGGAGGGTTTCACCCAAGCCCCCAGCAGGGCTTCCAGCTGAGGACATCACCCAGATGTAGGGTCTCAGTCACTTTCTCTTTGGGTCATGTCCTAAGCCCCCAAACTCTCCAGATCTTCTACTTCCCCCCAAACCCTTTTTTTTGGGGGGAGGTTCCCATGCTCTTTCCACGTGCCCCTCCCCCACTGGTCCAGCCTCACGTCCCAAGCCCTGCTTTCGTCAAATTGAACATGATGTCAAATTAGAGCCATCTCTGGGACAGGCCGGGAGAAGCTCCCAGTTTAATGAGGCAGCGTCGAAAATCAATAACTTAATTGCCGCTGTTTGATGGACTTTTATCCAATTTATGCTCTCCCCAGCAGCCTACGTGCAGAGCATGAGGAAAAGTGTGTGTGTGGCTTGAGGGGGGCAATGCTGTCTGGGCATCAGGGGGAAGGGTAAGAGGACAGCAGAGCCTATGACCAACCACTTTCCAAATGGAAGTTGACCACTGCCATCCTCCTGCCTCTGAGGCCTAGTGAGCTGGATTGTGCTTCTGCTCTCTCTGCTGCTCTAGAGACAGAAGACAGGTGGCAGAGTCCGAAATGAATCCAGAGGGGCTGGAGTGATTAAAAGCCCCCAGGGGCCTGCTTTCTAGTTCTGGCTCTGACTGTGCCTCATAACTATGTAGATAATGACTCTTTCTCCTTTGAGGGACCGCCTTTAGCTGCAGTACTGGGAATATCAAATCCACCCTCCCACTTGCCCTGCAGGCCAAAGACTGGCATTCTGCCCATTTTGGAGGGGAAGCTGAGATTCTCTTGCTAGCGCTACATCTGGGAACCAAGAGATGCTCAAATCCAGATGTGACTCCATGATCACTTGTGGTTCAGGATGCAGATTGGTACTCCACGTGAGGACAGGGTTGTAAAGTGACTGGCTGATGGCCTCCAATAGATTCCCAAAGGGTCTCCTCTCATGGTTTCCCTAGGGTAGGGAGGAGACAGAACCACAAATTTCCAGGTGATCGCTGTATGACTATTGTCTTGCTTGGTCCCCCGGGCCCAGGCACGTCTGTGATGCAGGTGATGGCCTCTGATGCGGATGACCCCACTTACGGCAGCAGTGCCCGGCTGGTGTACAGTGTGCTAGACGGAGAACATCACTTCACAGTGGACCCCAAGACAGGTGAGGGATGGGACTGGGGCAGGGGGAGGGGCCAGAGAGGTAGAGCTCATGGCAGATCACCAAACCTGCTGACCCAGCAAGGCTGAGGAAGCACAGAGAATGGGTAGGCAGGCATCTTGGGTTCCAGGAGACTCTGGGGATGTGGGAGGGTGGGCAGCCAGGCAAGAAGAGAAGAGAGCGTGGAAAGGTGGGTGGAGTCTCCTGTAAGAAGAGGAGGAAAAAGGAAAGGCAGGAGGTTCAGCTGTGTATACCCTGTAGACACCTCACGTGTCTGAACTTGGTCCTTGTCCTTGGGATCTGGGTGTGTTATGAGGTTACAAGTGAGTTATTGGAGGTGCTCCTTTTAGGTGTGTATTAAGCTCTGCTCCTGTGACAGCTATTGATCACATGGAAAAATGAGGTGACAGGAGTGTGCACCACCAAGCACTACCCACTGTTCCTCTCTTCATCCCCTCTGAGCTCAGGCGGTGGTGAGCCCCTGAGGTCCTGGGAAAGCGCAATGAAGACAGAAGCTCAGAGAGGCAGATGACTAAGTTAAGGTCACACAGCCAGGGAGAGCTGCTGCTGATTCCAACAGGACATTTTACTGTCCTTGGATAGGAGGAGGATGAGAGATCAGCCTCAGGGAAGCTATCATGTGGCCCATGGGACTGTAGAGGTAGGATAGGCATTTGCGGGAACAATTAGGATTTTAAATCTTCAACAACAAAGCATCAGATGGAGAGGTTAAGGAAGGTGCCCAGGGAGAGGGCATGGCGTAGGTGAAAGCTAGGGATGGGAATGTGGCAGGCAACGTGTCCAGGCTGAGAGGGCTCAGAATCTCATGTTGACTCTAAGGGCAGCGTGTGTGGGTGTGTGTGATGGATCTAGCTTTGGTGTTGTTTGTTTTATTTGGTTTGGGGAGGAGAGGGAGGAACCCAGTCCACGAGCTCACTTTAATTGTGTTCTCTTACACATAATGTATTCATCATTCTTACCTCCTTGCAAAAGCAGTGTATTTCAAGGAAACACTCAAATATTAAAGAAATGCTAAGGAGAAAGAGCCCCACTCCCCGTCCCTAGCTGATGTAGCCCCACAGGTAGCAAGCAGCTGGTGTGTACAGCCTGGAAAATCTCAGACTCGTTGACTTGAAAAACATTAAGTCATTTTGAAAATAGATAGAACATCTCAGAGTTCAAAATTCAAAAAGTTCAAATGAGTATTTAGCAGCAATCCTTTACCTCATCTGGTCCCCAAAACACATCGCCTGTGTCCCCAAGGCAACCAATGTAATTTTCTTGTGGATATTTGCAGAGCTGTGCTATGCATGTACAAGGAAATAGGGCATGTGTGTTTATCTTCTTTGCTTTACACGGAAGGTAGCTATAAACACACCATACACATAACTTGCTGCTTTTGCTTAACCATACATCTTGAAGATGGTTTCCTATCCAAAGAGCGCCCTCATTCTTTTATTTAACGCCTGTTACGGATATATTGAAATTTATTTCACTCTTCCCCTCCTGATGGACACATACCCTGTTTCCAATCATTTGCTACAACGAACAGCGCTTTTACAAATAACCTCACACATACATCATTTTTCTGCCGGTGTGAGTGTATCTGCAGGGTAATTTTCAGGAAGTAGAAATGCTGGGTCACAGGACACATGCATTTGGAATCTCAACAGATAATGCCTTGAGGTACCAGATTACACTTCCTACCCTCAGATTTCCGTGCCCAGGTCCCTTCTCCTTGCCAACGCTGTGAATTCATTGATGACTTCTGAGCAGGGAAGTGACATGTTCAGGTTTTCATTTTAACAAGACCCCTTGGGTGGTAGCACGTGAGCTTGGCTCTGAGACAGGAGTTGGAGGCAGAGAGGCAGAGCCCAGGTGTCTAGCACCGAGTCCCCAAAGACAAATTCAAAAGCAACTACTTGTCCAACATCTACTCTGACTCCTTAACACCGGGCTTGTTGGGAAACCAGAGTGTGGAATGGGAATGGGTATGTGTTGAGATGGCGAAGAGAAAGAATGCAGTGAGATCCTACGAGCAACAGACACTGGGCAGACAGTAGCCCCTGATTCCTCCCTTCCCCTGCTCTCCCATACCCACGTAGGTCGAGGCTGCCTCCCAGGAAACCGGAGGAAGTCAGTTAGACAGGAGAGAGACTGACCAGTGTGTCCCAGGGTCTGGAACTAAAGAACCCAGGGACTATAGAGATGATACAGCAATTAAGAACACTGGCTGATCTTCCAGAGGACCCAAGTTCAGTTCCCAGCACCACCTGGCTGCTTTAAGTATCTGTAACTCTAGTTTCAGGAGATCAGACTTCCTCTTCTGGCTTCTGAAGAAACTGCAAGCACATAGTGCATATATATACTCACAGGCAAGCATTTATACATGTAAAAATAAAAGTAAACAAGTATTTTAAGATAATAACTCACCTTTTGCCAGGATTGTGAGGGAGGAGAAGGAAAGAAACGTCTAGAAGT
The DNA here is from genome assembly GCA_004025045.1 of Sigmodon hispidus. Lineage (NCBI taxonomy): Eukaryota > Metazoa > Chordata > Mammalia > Rodentia > Cricetidae > Sigmodon > Sigmodon hispidus. The sequence continues at coordinate 29,510 of PVIH01012754.1, forward strand.
TTCAGCTGCCCATCTAAATTACAGACATGGAGCTCTGCAAATGGTTGAGGCTTTTTGAAGTCTCCCATGACTATAGGCCACTAGGAGACTTGGGTAGGAGGACTCAGGGGCTCCAGGCTGCCCAGTGTCTGCCCCGTAGGAACTCGCTGCTTCCCTTCCCTCTTCAGCTTTTAGCTTTGGTGCAGACTCTTCACCCTGTAGTCAGGAGCCTGTGGGAATGCAGGCTGAGTGGTCACTACAGGCCTGGGTGTGCATTAGACACTGAGGAGATAGTGGCAGGGTCCTCCAAGACTGTGCTTCTGGGACTTCTGGCAGAGAAAGGAAGACAGAAAAGAAACCTACTGACCAAAGCAGCATGCGGGGCAGCAAGGAGTGTAAAGGAGATGGAGAAATTGGAGCAGATTTTTCTGTGAGTTTAGAGCCCAGGCCCAGATGAAATGAGGGCCATGGGGAAGTCTAGGGATAAGCAATGAGGTCATAGGAGTGACTCCATAGACTAGGGGTGTGTGTTGTGTTCAGCACGGGCCTTGGCATACGGATCTCTATGAGTTTGAGGCCAGCCTAAGATACATAGTCACAGACAAGAGTAAGATTATGTCGGGGGCTGAAGGGTAGGAAGGCAGGACTGAATCTTGGGAGACAGCAAGAACAGGCAGATGACAGGTTAGACTCTCTGAGAGTGAAGGGACTTCCACTTTCTGAGGGTCAACCCCTATGCTAAGAAGGGGTGTGGCAGGTGAGAATCCAAAGGCCCAGTAAAACAGAAATCGTTCATTGGTAGCCAGAAAGAGCTCCTTTCAAGGCAGGTGGAAGAAACCCAGTGAAGTCCTTATTTGAATCTCTTCAACTTCTGGGTCTGAAAAGGTCCACTCTGACATTTCCCAGGATGCACTGGATCTTCCCTCTGTACCCTAACATCACTGCCACAGTCACCCTGGCACTTCTGCCAGCCCTAGCCAGGAATATTCTGCCGATGCGGGGCTATATTTAGCTGCTACTGTGAGGTACAGTCTGTTCTGGCTGTGCAGCTAGCAGGGAGCAGAGCCGCAATGAGGCCTGAGGGGAAGGTGTGAGGGGAGGGGGGCTGCGCCATGGGGTTGTGTGCCAGAGGAGAAATTAACTTGTGTGTTTTAAAGGCCAGGCCTGCCAGCCAGCCCCCAACAGGGGCGACAGGGATGGCATTTGGAGGCTAATGAGGCATTACACAGGCTCCAGGGCCCCCTCTGCAACATCTGGAGGAGATGGGGGATTGATGGAGACAACAGCTGGAACTGGGGACATTGGATAAGAACACAACAATAGACAGCCAAGGCCAGTTATAATTGTCAGCCCCTGCCTACCACCACCTTAGCATGAGCTGAAAGGCTCCCTCAGAGATGTCATGACCTTGGCTAAAACTTCACACCTGTGCCAGGGATGGTCCTTGGGTCTAGAAGGGAAAGAACTCAAGATTTGCTAAGCATCTGTTGTGTGCTGGATCCTGGGGCCGGGGTGGTAAAGCCAGTTCATCTTCTACACCCAGATTTCTGTTATGACAGAGAAACTGGAAACACCCATTGGGGTGAGAGGAACAGGCAGGGGGTAGAAAGGCCACTCAGGCAGTCCAGGCGCCAACTGAGCACTTCACCCCAATCCTTGTAGATATCCTAACGCTGACAAAGGATCAGCTGGACCTCTGCCCCCTGGGACATGCCCAACCCAGGATGCAAAGAAAAAGATAGTTGGGAGTCTCTAAAACGTGACACCTAGGACTGAGAAAAGGGCTCACTGTGCCAGCACGAGGCCTGGAATTTAGATCTCTAGAGCCATGCAAAGACAGGTGTGTGTGTGTGTGTGTGTGTGTGTGTATACACGCGCACATGCACGCATGTGCAACCTCAGTAATTCTATAATGAAATCAGAGGCAGAGACAGGAGAACCCCCAGGAGTTTGGGGTACAGAGCAGTGAATGAGTGGTCCTGTCTTTAACAAGATGGAGGTGAGAACAGACACCCATTTGTCCTCTGCCCTCAACAGGAGCACTGTGGTGTGTGCATACCCACACACCACGAATGCTCCTTAGTGAGTGTGAGAAAGCACCATCACCAAGGCAACTTACAGAGGAAGGGTTAATTTGGACTAAAGGTCAGGATCCACAATGGCAGAGCAGAGGCATGGCCCCAGAGACAGCTGAAAACTAGCACTTCTTTGTCAGTCAGAAAGCCAAGAGAGCACTCAAAATGGTGAGAGTCTTTGCGAACCTCCAAGTCCACGTTTGTGACACATCTCCTCCGGCAAAGTCCACATCACCTGATTTCTCCCCAAAAAGCCACCAACCGGGGACCAAGTATTCAAATGCCTGAGACTTATGAGGAATATCTCATTCAAACTAACACACACACACACACACAGATGCATGTGTGCACACACACACACACATACCATGCATACACACATACACAAAAACAATTTTTAAAAAGCGAGACATGGCCCGTTCCTGCCTATGCCTCAGCAACCCCAGAATGAACACAAGATAATGCTCCTCAGCTTCCTCTCCATTCTGTGCAGCTCAGGAATGGTCCCACCCATCATTAAGATGGGTTTTCCTAGCTCAATTAACATAATCAAGATAATTCTCCACAGGTGTGCCCAGAGACCTGCCTCCTAGGTAATTCTGGATTCTGGCAAGAGCTATCACAGTGCATAGCCCCATTTTATGGAAAAGGGAACAGACTCAGACAGAGCCAAGAACTTGCCCAAAGTCAGTGTGTATAAACAATGAAAAGGATAGCCAAGCCCATGTCTGTCTGACCCAAGTTGATCCTTCTTACACTCCTCATGTTCAATGTTGCCTGTTCCGGGAACATCACAGACCCTCATCGAGTGTCAAGCGAATGAATGAATGAATGAAGGAAGGAATGAATGAAATCATGGGCTGCTTTGGGAATTTTGTACCTCCATATGCCCTCCTCCCTGTACATGGCCACTGAAAACATTCATCTTGTGCTATCAGACATGGATTGGCTCCAAGACTCCAAAGCTGTTGGAGTGTAAGGTGGTTTGATGCTGGCATGTCACCTCTCGAATCCTTCCATGTCCTCTAAATCATCCCAGAGGACCAATGACACCGCACACGACGTGAATGTAGGAAATCAGTATCTCACTCTCTGTTCAGGGAATAACACTGAGGGAAAGTGTTATGCATGCAGCGCAGGAGCAGTTATCTCCTTCATATTTTCCATATGTAGTTGGTTGTATCCAAGGAGGCTGAACCTGTGAATTTAAAATCTGCTAATGCAGATTCAGAAGGCTCACTGGGGTGGTGGTGTGCCTTCCCCTCCCCCCACCATCGCCGCTAACATTGAGACATGAAGTCCACTTCCCCACCCTTGAATCCGGTGGTTTGCTTTGGCCCAATAGAAAGTAATAGAAGATGTTATGTAGGTTCCATGACTTAGTTCTTAAGAGGTCTTTCATTAAGAAACACTAGCTTTATAACATTTCTTTGTGCATGTAGATGGCAGTCTCTGTGTGTGCACATGTGTAAACATGCATGTAGATGGCAGTCTCTGTGTGTACACACACATGTAAACATGCATGTAGATGGCAGTCTGTGTGTGTACACACACGTGTAAACATACATGTAGATGGCAGTCTGTGTGTACACACACATGTAAACATACATGTAGATGGCAATCTGAGTGTGTGCACTCGGGAGCACTTTCTCTCTTTGTACCATGTGGGAATAGAATTCAGGTCATCAGGCCCACAGGCAGCCTCCTCTATCTGCTGAGCCACCCCGCCAGTCCTCAGCCTTCAATCTGTTCTAGAACATGGTCCTGAGAATGCACAGAAGGATGCTAGCTCCCTGGAGGTAGAGGGAGCCCATGTGTCCCCACAGACAGAGGAAGGCTGAGGTTATCTTGGGCCTTTCAGCCAAACTGACCTTCAGATACTCACAGCTACATGAATTATCTCAGGAAAGGTTCAGCTAATCAAATTTCTCTATCAGTTACCTAAGGCTGTCCCAAGCTAAGCCAAACTTTGTGGGTCAATGGTTTATTCTTTGTCACAGTTGTGTGGTCTAGCTGAGCAGACCTTTCTTGGGGGTCGGTGGAACAGCCCATAGCTGTCAGGCAGCTGACAGCTGACTCAGATGGCAGACCTAGACCTCTTACTATGTCCCTTTTATTCTGGGTTGCTTCAGTGTGCAGGGACCTTAGTATTCCCAGAGAAAAGAGCCCAGCACTCAAGACTTAACAGTCCTCTGATTTGTCCACTCAGCCAGAGCATATCACCTGTGCAAGGCCATATTCAGTGGGCAGGAATTGTCCAAGGTTATGGATACTAGGAGATGTGTTTCTTCAGAAACTATCTCCATAGCAACGTCACATGATGCATGACTCCAGACAGAGTCCAGAGGCCACATGGTCCCTGTTTCCCACTCCAGGATGCCCCAGGGCTTCTGAACTACATGCTCTATGAGATACCATGTCCCCAGTCTCTCTGAAACAGGGACAACAGGAAGCTAGCTCCATGGGACCTCTCTCCTCACCTGATCAGAGAACCAGGCTTCTGCCCCAGTCCCCACTCAGAGCTGGGGATAAAGAGCTTTGAGACACACGGTGGCCTTAAATCCTGCCACCAGACTGTCATTCAGTATACCCCTAGATGTAAAATGTCCAGTTATTTAGCTCCCTGCCAGTCATGTGTCACATATCTGTAGTCCAGCCCTCGGGAGGTGAAGTCAGGGGATCAGGAGTTCAGGATCAGCCTGAGATACATGAGACCCTCTCTCAAAACAACAGAGTCAGCTTTCTTCCTTGCTTTCTGCCTTGGACTTTGCTGAACTCCTGGTGGCCACTACATCCATCTGCCATTTGTTCTTGTTCCCTGGTGCCAGCATTAGCAACTCGCTCCAGCTCTGGTGTGTAGAGGGGTGTGTGTGTGTGTGTGTGTGTGTGTGTGTGTGTGTGTGTGTAAGATGCACTGCCTTTTCTCTTCCCTCCCTCTGTCTCCCACCCTCTTCTCTCTGGTTCAGTCCCTTTCTCTGATTCTCTTAACTTTTTCTCTGTCTCAAGAAGTCTCTCCCCCCAAATGTCTCTCTTTTCTGATCTCTCCTGCTGTTCCTCCCCCCAGGTCTCTCTCTCCCCAGGGTCTCTTTCTCTCCCCTCTCTGTCTCTCTGGTCTCTCTCTCCCTTTCTCTCTCTCCTCCCTTCTTCTCTTCATCCCCTTAATTTCTTTCTCTCCTTGCAATCACAAAAATAGACATTTGGAGTACTACTTACTCTGGCCACACAATACACCACACACACACAAACACACAAATACACCACACACAGAGAGACAAAATACACACCACACCGCACTACATACATACATAAACACACACACAGAGAAAACACACTACACCACAACACACACACACAAAATACACACAACACTACACACACACAAACAAACACAAAATACACACCACACACACATACACACACACACCCCACCCCACAGCTCGCCTCCTGTCCTATTATCTTTACTGGAATCCAGGGATTTGGGGGACATCAGGAGTTGAAGCACAGGCTTTATGGGGCATATCTTGGGACTGCTGGTGCATGACTCCACCTGGCACCCAGACCCAGGTGCCACCTGTCACCACCTGTGCTTAGCAGGTGGGAAGCGGTGTCAGGAGAGGCCCTGAACGCCTCATCAACTCCCCCTCTGACCAGGGGTCCCACACTGACAGGAAATGAGGCCTGGCTGACTTCTCTGCAGAATTAACCTTCAGCATCCCCATTTCTGCTTCTGCATTACGGGCAGGCTGGAAGATGGTCTTCCCAGTCCTCTCTGTGGCCTGGACAGAGAACTTAGACTTGGGGTATGGGAGAAGGCTGGGGTATGATTAGTGGGGAACATATTTATGAGGCACAAACCTGTTCATGAATGAGTGTGACCATCAGTGATTGCTGCCTAAATGTTACACAAGTTGAGCGGAACTAAGTTCTGTGGGTCACTAACGAGTCAGATAGAAGCCCTGCTCACCCATACCAAATCCTTGGGGAAACAGACCCAAGGTAGATCTGGCTACTCAGGATGGATTCCTAGGAGCAGATCTGGTCCATAGGCCCCCTCTCAGCAAAGCAAGCGGACTTCTGTATGTGGAAGTGTGTGCAAATGTGCGGCATGGTTAGTCTGTTGGTATGTAGAGACATGGGCAGGGTGAAGGTCATTTGTCTGTGACTGTACACTGTGGAAATGTGTGTGAAGTGTCTGTGTACAAGTGTGCGATGGCTGATGACCTCTGTGGTCAAATATTCTAATTGACTTCTCTATTGCTGTGACAAAATGACCAAGGCAACCTATAAAAGAAAGCATTTAACAGGACATGGTGGGTGCACACCTTTAATCCCAGCATTCAGGAGGAAGAGAGCAGCCTGGTCTACACAGTGAGTTCCAGGCTAGCCTGCTCTGCACAAAAGATCCTGTTAAACAATCTCCACCACAGGCATTTAATTGGGGCTCACAGCTCCAAATGGTTAGAATCCATGACCATCAATCATGGTGTGGACATGGCAGCAGGCAGGTAGGCATGGCACTAAACCAGTAGCCTAGCCTAAAGCGCATCTGATTCACCAAGGCAGAGCTAACCTCAAAGACTATCCCCTGTGACACACCTCCTTAACAAGGCCACACCACTAAATTCTTCCCGAACAGTTCCACCAACTGGAGACCCAACATAAAAAAATATATAGTCTTGGGACTGGAGAGATGGTTTAGAAATTAAGAGCACTGACTGTTCTTCCAGAAGTCCTGAGTTCAATTTCCAGCACCCACATGGGGGCTCACAACCATCTATGATGAGATCTGGCACTCTCTTCTGGCATACAGGCAGAACACTGTATAAACAATAAATAAATCTTAAAAAAAAAAAAAGAAAACAGAAAATATATAGTCTTTGGAGTCATTCTCATTCACCACTACTCCACATGTGTATTTTGCACCCATGGCTCTCCCTTGACCTTCACTACACAGCCCAGCATGGCCAAGCCCTGCCTCAGTCTGACCAGAGTCTGCCACCATGTCTCCATTCTCCCTCACCCACAGGAGTGATCCGGACAGCTGTGCCTGACCTCGACCGTGAGAGCCAAGAACGCTATGAGGTGGTTATCCAAGCCACAGACATGGCAGGCCAGCTGGGTGGGCTCTCTGGCTCCACCACAGTCACCATTGTGGTTACTGACGTCAATGACAATCCACCCCGCTTCCCACAGAGTAAGTGAGGTTATGTCTGTCTGCATGAAAGTCTACCGGTCCCACTTCCTGTGTGAAGGGGGACAGTCACCTGGGTGCTCCTCTGTCCCCACTGGCCCTGGCCTCCTCCAAGCCCCCTCCCACAAAGGGAAACCCCTGCCAATCTTGTTTTGTCGACAAAACTACTATAGACTCCCATCTGAGAAGCCCTGCTCACCCTCTGTCTACCCATTTATCCTCTTGCTGGCCCTTTGGGGCCCCCTAGACTCCTGACCCAAGCTTGGGGGCAGCCACTGCACCCGCGCAGAGGGATACCTATTCTGAAGCCCAGGGAAGCTGAGTCTGAGGACAACCCCCCACCCCCACCCCCGAGCCTGGAGGCTAGCAGTCTGAGCTGATGGATTGGGAGGCTTGCCTTCTCTGGCACAAGTCCAGATAGGTAACTTTTCTGGATCAGGTCCCCACCTGTCTGTCAGCCAGGCTAGCAGCAATGTCCCAGGCTCAAGCCCAGCCACCACAAGGAAGCTGCAGCTGCAGTTGGCAGAGACTAAATGCTGCCGAGAGCTAGCTGATTCTATCGGACGAGTCATTACCCGAGGTCCACTGCTCTCATATTAGGCCCCGCCACAGGGGACTGACCCCCACAAGATAAGCGAATGCAATCCCTTAGCTGAGCTCACAGCAGCCTACTACCTCAGCCATTCAGCACAGGGTGTGCTCCTGTACAGGCTCCAGATACCATGGCAGAGGCAGACAGGCCCCAGCGCTCCTGTTCCTGAGGGGAAAGCTTCAGGCCAGACAATAAACAGTACCAGACATGGGGCAGCGGGCTCTACAGGAGCGGGGAGCAGAGAGGAGGTCCAGCCAGAGAGGTTGCTTGATGAGTCCCTCTCTCCCTCTCTTCCTCCCTCCATCCCTCCCTGCTCTCATTTCTTTTTGGTGACTATAGAGGACAGAAGGACAAAAAATAGAAAAGCTCAAAGCCAACACTCAGCCCCACCAGCAGGACCCAGAATCCCCCATGTGCCTTTCCCAGTCACAGCATCTCCTTCGCCATCAGTACCAGCCTGCTGCCATCGTTTCCAGGCTTTTCTGAGAGTCCACCTTCCCCCCTGTGTATCACCAAGCACTAAAGTCTAGCCCCGCCCCTTTGTGGACCTCAAATAAGTGTAACCATATGATTGATATAAACTGCGGTGTGCCTTCGACTTTCAAAATTATGTTCCTAATCTCAGGCTGTTTCTTCTAGCTGTGTTCTCTTTTCCTCACTGTATAGTTTCACTGCATGTCTGTCCTCCTGGATACTCAGCTTGTTCCTAGATGGAGCTATTGCCAACTTTGAGCCGGGTTGCCCGTGTTACCTGGTGCCCTTCTGGAAACACTTCTAGCATTTCTGAGCAGTGTATCCTCATGAAGAAATGTGTGTCTATTGGACCACATCCCCAAACACTAAGTGTAGTTAGACTCTTCAATCTAGAAGAAGCTGGATACTGCCCATTTGTAACTTCAGCTGGCTTTTATTTAGTTTCTCATTGCTCCTTTACACATCCCACCATGAGACAGCTTGCTGTGTCTGGTGAACGAGCATTCCTACCTTTGTCTTCCACGGCTCACATTAAGTCCTGGAAGAAGGAAAGTTTGAGAGATGAGCAGTCTGAGAGATGCCAGGATGTAGGGAGGGTCCCCAAAGGGTAAAGTGGAGAGAGAAGGTTGGAGTCCCTGTGGACAAGCCCTGAGTGTACTATAGTCACTGGGCTATTGAGCAGGGTGGGATTCCAGCAGGGGTGTGAGGGGCTGGCAGCATGCACACCGTGAGGCAGGCTGAGGTACTTTCCATCTCTACCTCAAAGGCCATGAGGAGCTATGGAGAAATCAGAGCAAGAATCCTCTCAAGGTTGCTGTGTGAGCATAGAAAAAGGCGACCACTCCACACAGAAGCTCTCAGGCATTTGAGGCACCAAGAGGCAAACTCCCAAACATCACCTGGTCTGACTCCTCATTCAGGAGGCTACTCTTACCTTGACCTTGGCTCTGGTCAGATAGAAGAATGCTACTGGTGTATCATCTGGCTCCTCCTCAGTCACCAGGCCATTTTTACCAGAGAGTGCCCACTTTAGAGAAACCCTTGCCGTCTCCTGTAGAATGTGTTTTCCGGGCTATCTGCTGTTTTTGGCTCACCCCCTCACCCCATAACAGTGAGGCTCTGTCCTCTTCTACTGTACTGTCTGGGCTGTCAGAGGTGACGTAAATATCATCAGTGTGAAACTCTACAGACTAGTCATTCCATTCAGTTCCTCACATCTCACAGGTAGCAAGGTTTGTGTTGTCATAGTAACACTGCTGTTAGGAATATGTTCATCCCATTTCACAGATGAGGGAGCTGAATGTCAGGGACACGGTTCTCAACCCTCATCATAAACCTCCTCTGTCCCTCTTGCTGGGAAAGTGAGGTAACTGGCCTCAAGGATAGCGAAGATGTCCTCACCCTATCGGTCAAGAAGCCTCAGGATGTAATGAGAGACTTCTAATCACATGGCCTCTGCCCTTCAGAAAACAGCCCCATTGCAGTCCCAAATTCCCACCTGACGAGGGAGGGCAGTGCCCCTGCAGATACAAATCTCCCAGGCAGACCCAGGCCCCTCCTCCTCCTCTCCCCAACACTGACAGAAACTAGGGTCAACCTCCTGGCATGTCCCCCACAGAGATGTACCAGTTCAGCATACAGGAGTCAGCTCCCATTGGCACGGCTGTGGGCCGAGTGAAGGCAGAGGACTCAGATGTGGGCGAGAACACAGACATGACCTACCACCTGAGAGAAGAGACCGGCAGCGGAGGAGATGCGTTCAAGGTCACCACGGACAGCGACACTCAGGAGGCCATCATAGTAGTGCAGAAGGTAAGGCTGCCTTGGGCACAGTGGGCAGGCGCGTGCCTGGGCCAGCTGTGGCAGCCAGGGGATCTCACGTCTCCCACCTCCAGGGTTGAGGACTTGATGTCTTATTACCAGCTCACAGGAGACAGTATGGGCTTGAGAGAGGACATGTGATCTACCCAAGGTTACACAGCTGTTTGTGAATTCAGATATGAGTCCAGCTCCTAGACATCACTGGGGCCTACTTTGGCACATTCCTGGCCCTTTGCAGGTCAGTTCCTTTAACCCTCAAGTTTCCCACTGAAAGAGAGGTCACAGGATCCCCATTTTTAACAATGAGAAAGGTAGAGGAAGAGAGAGGAGCTTGCGGAGACCACATCTGGAAGAGACAGCGTTGAGATTTGAACCCAAGTCTTTCCCCCAGTAAATTCAGTATCTGTGCTCGCTTTTGGCTGACCCAGAAAGCTCAGTCTAACAGACTCAGTGCTCCTGAGAGGATGGGGAAGGAGATCTTCCAGGACTTGACCATAACTGTGATTCTCAGGGCCCCAAGCATTGAGAACTATACCCTCAGTCACTCTCCCTAGTGGAAGGCCAGAGTCTCCCAGGCCCCTGTGTGCCCCAGGGTTCAGTTCCCTGACAAGGTCACTCAGCTGGGACAGCCCTGTAGGAACACAAGCTGGGGGCTCTAGCTGCAGAGTCCAATTTGGTTTTGGTCTTTTGATCCCCATGTGTCCCAACTACAATACAGGCCCCATCACAGATGGGAAATCAGAGGCCCAGAGCAGCCCAGCAGCCCAGCAGCCTAGCAGCCCAGCATCAGAATTCATCCCAGCCCATTTTTTTCTTCCTCAAGGATACCTCAACCTCATGCTCTGCAGTTTGGTGGCTCCAGGAGACGCCTGAGGTGTCTGTGGAATTAGCAATGGCTCCAGAGCCTGGCAGGGCTCCACCTGATGAATGGCCTGGCTATAGAAGCCATTGTTCATTCCTAGGTCGGCCTCCAGCTCCATGCATCCTTATTGCTCAGGCAATGAAACATGGAAAGAAAGAAATCTGTGCTGTTAGGGAAGGGTCCCCATATGCCAGGCAGACCTAGACTTAGGAGCTCCAGAAAGTCACACACACACACACACACACACACACACACACACACACACCCCCATGAGACCATAGTAACTAAAGCTCTGCCATTGATTTCATCTCTGCCAGAAAGCTAGAGACAAGTTCATCCCTTAGGGATCTTAGTACACACACACACACACACACACACACACACACACACACACCCCACACCAAGCCGGAACAGACCATCCGATTGTCCACAGTCGGCTCACAGCTGGCTGCAGACAGCCAGGGCTGGAACCCAGGACTGCCAGATCTTTGTTCCCATTTCTCTCTCCTGGTTTTGGGGACTTCAGTGACCTGGCTTTGAGTCCTGGATGCTCCAGGAACCACCTGCTCAGGGTGCTGTTCGGCCCTTCTGTCCCCAATTTCCTCATAGGTAAAAGGAGATCGCTGCCATATTGGTCCTCCAGGCCCTATTAAATGAAGTAACTCATGAAAACGGACTGATTGGCAATACAAGAAACCTGAGGGTTGGGGCCTTTTAACGTGCTGGCTGTGTGTTTCCAGACAAACAGTCCTCTAGGAAACCCCTTTACACATGAAACGCTGGTCTGGACCTCTGACAGCCAACTTTCTGGTGGGCGGAGTCAACTGTGACCTTGGCTATCAGCCTGCGAATCCCCCTTCCTGGCAATGCTGTCACCCACCAGGCCCATCACTGACCAGCCTTCTCTTCCCCTCACCCCCATTTAGCACCTGGACTTCGAGTCCCAGCAGGTGCACACGGTGGTGCTAGAAGCCCTCAACAAGTTTGTGGACCCCCGCTTCGCTGACCTGGGCACATTCCGAGACCAAGCGATCGTGCGCGTGGCCGTGACTGATGTGGATGAGCCCCCCGAGTTCCGGCCACCCTCCGGCCTCCTGGAGGTGCAGGAGGACGCGCAGGTGGGCTCCCTGGTCGGCGTGGTGACGGCGCGGGACCCCGACGCCGCCAACCGGCCCGTCCGGTGAGACCCCCGCCCGGGGCCACGCCTGCTGCCTGCTGTCCTGCCATGCACCATCCCAACAGACTGAAGGCAGAGGGGAGGCGGGGATGCTGGGAGCCAGAGAGGCCGGGAAGAAAAACAGCAGTTCCCGGCAAGACAGGCACAAAGATGGAGAGCCAGTGCCCAGAGCGCCAGAGGAGTCCTCTGGTTGCCAGCTGGAGGGGTCCTGGTTCTTTCTGTCTCCAGCCCACCTCAGGCCAACCCCTCACCATGTTCAGAAAACCAAGCAAAAAGGGCCACTGTTTTATTTAAAAAAAGATTTATTTATTATGTATACAGTATACAGAAGAGGGTACCAGATGTCATCATAGATGGCTGTGAGCCACCATGTGGTTGCTGGGAATTGAACTCAGGACCTCTGGAAGAGCAGTCAGTACTCTTAACCTCTGAGCCATCTCTCCAGACCCAGCCAATATTTTCTTAAGACGCCCTTCTACCCTCCTCAGGGCTCCTCTGTCTTTTATGTTCTCTCTCTCTCTCTCTCTCTCTCTCTCTCTCTCTCTCTCTCTCTCCCTCTCCCTTTCCCTCTCTCCCTCAAATCCATCTACAAGTCTCTACCTTAAAATGTAGGCAGACTTCTCCCCTGAACTCCCTAGCTGTGGTCCCAGCGTGTCCCATAAACCACCATGTCCCCCTGGCTAGACCTCCCAGCCTCTGTCCTCACAGAAGACAGCCAAGCCTTGCTCCAGTGTGAATCTAAGCCTGGCCTCCTCTGCTCCTCACCCTCCTCTTGGATTCAGTCAGACTTCAATCTGACCCTCAACCTGACCCAGAAACCTCCAGGCCTTTGCCCACATGCCCCCTTCCTCTTGACTCTGCAGCCCCATCTTCTCTCGGGGTTATGTTGCGGCTGCCCCTGGGCTCATGTCCCTCAGATCTCTAGCCTCTCATTTTCTTTACTCAACAGAATCCCTCTCTAAAGGCTTCTCTTGGTTCCCCTCTCCAAAATGTGGCCCACCCTATGCCCCAGCCCCTGCCTCTCCATCCCTCCCTCTGCATTCCACACCACTCACTTCTGTTTCCCTAATGTCCGTGTCTGCCTGGCCTTGTTTGCCACCACTGAACAGTACCCAGAGGATAGGAACCTCTACCATCTTACTCACCACTACTAGGTCCTGGGGGCACTGAGGCCCAGCACCCCTGCACAATACCTGAACAGCTGGAGGATGAATGAGACCTGGAACAAGACAGAGAAGACAGACAGAGAGATCAGCAGTGAAGGAGGGGGCCCAGGTGAAGGGCCTGGGAAGAGAAGGGACCTGCCAGGCAATGGTACAGAGAACAAGAACTCAGAAGGAGGATGAGACCAAAAGCCAGATTCAGACCTGGCTGAGGCAGAGGCAGGGTGGAGATGGGAATGGGAGGGGGCACGCCGCTGAGGGACTTGGCTGAAAAACTCAGAAGGGCGGGGACAGTGGCCTTGGCAGAAACAGACACAGAGAGAGGGCCAGGTGAGGGCCAGCCAGTGCCAGATGGACAAGGACGAGGTCCGCTGCTGCCTTCCCAGGTTCCTGCTATCCACAGAGAATGGGCCAAGCTGAGCTCTGCTGGGTCCAGAGAAGAGAATATAAGGAGTATATTACGCAGTTCCACGGGACTGCCATTCCCTGTCTTAACAGGCCTCTTAGAACTGTGCAGGCCCCAGCCTGTGCAGCCTCACATCAGCCCTAGCCAACAAGATGCAATGATCCTATCTTAGCTGCTCAATGTCAGCCCTGGGAATTTGGGGAGAATTCTTGGAACTGGCAGGGGTGGACCTGAGCTGGGGTCCATTCCGGTTAGAGGAAGGTTTGAGCAGATGTCAGGAGCCTGAGGATATCATTTACAGAAAGGAGTAAGGCACCAACCAGGGCCTCAAAGGTGGGGTAGGAGCTCACCTTCCAGGTAGAAGCCTAGCATGTGGCCACAGCCCTTTGCCCTCCTGCCACCAGGCACAGCCTTTAAATGCTGTTTGGCCTCTGGCTGGCTCCAGCCTTCTTCAGAGAGGACAGTGGCATCCTGGTTTCTCAGGAGCTGGAGACCTGAGCAGGTTGGCTTCTGTAAGCATCACAGGGGTGGGGCTGGATGAGGAGGCGGTCAGTCGGGTCAACGGTCCTGTGGGCAGCTCCCTCCTCTCTGCTTCCACTCTGTCTCTTCTTCTTTCATCTCTGCTGAAGGAACAGACTTTGAAACCAACCTCTCACCTCCTTCATCTCCTCATGCTGGGCCCCTTCCCTGGAGCTCCTCAGATATAGAAGAACCTGCAGGGAGCTTGAGACAGGTCCAATTTAGCACCACAGACTTTCACCCAGACTCCCCTGCACGGCTCAGAGCCAGGCCTGGGGACATGCTGTGACCCCACCAAGGGCATTTCCAGGGCAGAACTCCCTGGCTGTGGGGCACAGCCCTGAGAAGCAAGGTCAGTGCTGGGGAGTCTGGGTGTAGCCGAGAAGGGTCTTCAGGCCACCTAAGAGTCACTGTGATATGTGCTAATACGGGATCCCATCTACATCGACAGTTATTAAGTGTTGATAGAGGGTTACGGAGAAGCTGCAGTAAGAGTGTCTGGGTGATTTGGAGTCACAGGGGGTCGCTTTGCATTGAGTGGTCAGCCTCCTGGGGGGGGACAGAGGGCAGAATGACACAGCCAGAGTGTAGACATGTGGGGGGGCATTCTAAGGAGCAGGAACAGCAAGGGTCCTGAGGCAGGCAGACAGGGAGCCAATGTGCCCCTAGAATGGAGAAATGGCATAGCCTCCCTGGAGAGTGCCTGGCACAGTGTCCTGAGGGTAGCTCAGAGGAGACAAGGGACCTGTCTGGGGACAGAGGGTCTGGTCACAGAGCCAGGGTGAAGCCAAGAGTACCTAAGAGTACACAGACCCCACTCAGTCACACCACAACAGTCACACATACACCATTCACAGTCACACCACAACACTGTCATACACACACAACACTCAGTCACACCATGACACTGTCACACACACACCACTCACAGTCACACCACAACACTGTCACACACACACCACTCACAGTCACACACACCATGACACTGTCATACACACACAACACTCAGTCACACCATGACACTGTCACACACACATCACTCACAGTCACACCACAACACTGTCATACACACACAACACTCAGTCACACCATGACACTGTCACACACACACACAGAACACTCACAGTCACACACACCACGACACTGTCACACATACACCACTCACAGTCACACCACAACACTGTCATACACACACAACACTCAGTCACACCATGACACTGTCACACACACACCACTCACAGTCACACCACAACACTGCCACACACACAACACTCATAGTCACACACACCACGACACTGTCACACACAAACCCCACTCATAGTCACATCGCAAGCATACATTTCTGCCCCCATCTCAGACAGGGCACATGGCCTGTACATGCATGTGAGGTATGCCAGCTTCCTCCTTCCCTGGCCTGCCAGGCATTGCTGCCACACGGGGAGCCCTTCCCTCCCAGTTACTCACAGATTCCCAAATCTAAAAGCTAGCCAGCCAGGGCAGAGGCCTGTTGCCTGGACTTTGCTGGTTAGTGATCTCCCTTTAGTGTCCTCACCGCATGGCCTTGGGTACCACTGCCTATTCTTAGGCCCTGACCTCTTTCATCCCCTCTAAGAGGAACCACGAAGAGAAAAAACTAGAGGAGGAAGAGGAGGAGGGAACAGGAGGGAGAGGCACTGAATCGGAGGGGTGCCAGCCTCATCAAAGGATTACCCCACTGGTGAGTTCCTAGCTAACCGGGTTGGTTACTGGGAAACACAAACACAATACACATCTTTAAAACTCCGCTCTGCCCTGCCTGCATCCCTCTACAGTTTGCCTGCCACATGTCTTCACCCCACACCCAACAGCAAATATAAAATCACCTCTCCTCAGTCCTGTCTCCTTCCGCATCCCACCTCCACCCTCCATCTTTAAATGAGCAGAGCTCCCCAGGTCCCTTTCAGCTGAGCAAACACTAGAATCTTGTTGCAAATACCTTGCAGGGTCAGGCTGGGGCTAAGGGGACCCAAGGCTCTAGGGATTAAGGCTTTCTTCCGTTACTTCAGCAAGCCCAAAAGAACTCTGGGTCTAGAGTCCCACCTCTGGGTTCAGAGGCTAGTTCTACAGCAGGGTAATTATGCACCCCTAGTTGGGAGGGTCAGGGCAGATCCACATGGCATCTTAGTGTAGTTAAAGACAGGCCCCTTGGAAGACGCACTCAAGGCTGGGACTCACAGCCAGCCACACTCAGCTGAGTTTATCATGGTAGCCTCAGTGGCAAGTGAGGATGACGACAGAAATACATGGGTGTCTGGCAGGGTCCTGTTCTCTTAGAACTCTGAACAGCCCAGAGAAGGCATTTGCTTGATGTTCAGGTCATGAAGGGTCGAGTGGGGGACGGCTGGGATGTGTGGTCTCAGAGTCGTCTGATGCCAGGGAAAGGGAGTCAGCTTGAGTTCAAATGTCCAGGTAGCATCCCTGGCCGGCTAGGCACAAGAGGCATCAATCCAGGACAGGAAGAGATGATGCTTGGGGGTTTGGGAGATGGCGCACTTGTTGAGAAAGCTTACGGGCCTGAGTTCAAATCCTCAACACTCATGTAAAAAGACATGTGTGGCTATGCATATCAGCATGGCAAAGCGTTGAGCTCCAGATGTAAAATTTGTAAGAAGACAGAGAGTGCTGGAGGGTATCTGATAGCCCACATGAGCACAGGAATGTCCAAATGAATACATGAACACACACACACACACTTTAAAAAATCCACTCTGCCTTTGGTAAATCCCTCTAGAGTCTAACACATGCCTTCTCCCAATGCCCTGTAACAGCAAACAGGAAATCACCTCCCCTCGTTCACCCAGTCCATACCAGGGTGCCAGGTGGCTCTGAATTAGATACATGCACAGCCTTAGGAATGGAAGACTGGTTCAAGGTCACACAGGGTGTACAAGACACAGGAAATGCAAATGTGGCTCAGATCAGTGCATTATCCCTGTGGGAGAGATGGGGAAACTGAGGTCCTAAGAAGTTTGATCCTGCATGCAGCCCAGGACTCTCCAAAGGCGTTGAACCCTGCAGGCGTTGTTTCCCCCGGCCTCAGTTTCCCTCTCTAAGACTGGAGAAAGAGCAGAAACAAGGGTTTTCCGCCCTGCCTGGCTGCTTTGTCCTGGCTGCACAATGGGCCTTTGCCTGCATGCCGGGCCTTTGTCTGTGCGTAGCCACGGCACCCCCGCCTGTGTTATCAGTGTGGAAAGTGGCGGCAGGCGCTGGCGGAGCCTCTGTGGGCCTGAGACATGTGTTGGACACGGGCCTTTCAGGCCTGGAGCTGAAACACAAAGGCCTGGAAAGAAGGCGGAACAAAGGCTTTTTCACGCAGCAACTGAAAAGCTGCAGATTAGCAAGTGTGCTGTGCAGGCGAGAGGAACAAGCAGGGCCAGCCACAGACCCTCCCAGGCCAGGCTCAGCTGCCCCGGGTCTGGGGATCCCCTGTCCTCCAGAGGAATTCTAACTTGCCTCTACCTTCTCTTCTGCTCAAAATTCTCAGAATCCCAACTCCTGGTCCTAAATTGCTCTCCCCAGCTCCACCTCAGCCATTTTATACCCTTGGATTTTCCCTGAAGAAGAGTCCTCAGCCACCTCTGCCAGCCCTGAATTCCCCTTAGCCTCCTTCTCACTGTGAAGTCCAATTCTGAGGTCTCCTTTTTAGGAAAGCGAAGAGAGAGACATCTGTGACTCTGTCCCAGGGATGTGGTCTTCAGCCCTCTCTACAACTGTAGGGTACAAATTTGTAGTCCCACTGACCATCCACGGGCCCCTGAGATCCAGCGGTCACCAATTCCAGGGAGACACTAAGCCTCTGTGTCTCTAGGGGGTAGTCCTTCTCCTGGAGGAGGGTGGAGTAGGAATATCATGGGCACCGGCTCCTGACACTGGGGCACATTTGATCAGCCTGACTCTGCCCCCCACTCAGGTACGCCATTGACCGTGACTCAGATTTGGAGGAGATCTTCGACATCGATGCAGACACTGGCGCCATCGTCACTGGCAAGGGGCTGGACCGTGAAACCGCTGGCTGGCACAATATTACCGTGCTGGCCATGGAAGCAGGTGAGTTGGGCCACCCGTGTGGGCGGGGTAGCAAAAGTGAATAGACAGTGGCTGGGTCAGAGCAAAGTCTGAACTGTCAATCAAGGCACATGGGGGAGGGGCCAAAGATTGAAGCGGGGCAAAGAATAAGACAGACAAAGTTTCTACCTGGGGATAGGTGCCGGCTAAATCAGATCTCCAGGAAGGAAAATCTAGTAGGACCCTCTAAGCCCCACAAGAAAAGGCTAGTTTAGAGGCCAACTTGCCACCTTCATTCACTGAACATCTACTACAGATGAAGTAGATGTAGGATCCAGGACATACCCTCATAAGAGGCCAGTGTGTACATAGTATGTCAGACCATGTGACATGGTACAAAGGAGCAGTAAGAAAAGGAAACTGGGGCTGGAGAGATGGCTCAGCGGTTAAGAGCACCGTCTGCTCTTCCAGAGGACCTGGGTTCGATTCCCAGCACCCACATGGCAGCTAACAACTGTCTGTAGTTCCAGTTCCAGGCAAACACCAAGGCAAATAATTAAATAAATAAATAAGTTTTTTAAAAGAAAAGAAAAAAAAAGTGGACTAAAGAAAGGTGGCAGTGTTTCTCTGGGGTAAAGGCTAGGTGCTGATAGAGCAGGGTCAAAAGCATAAAGGTACAGGTGTCAAAAACACTAAAGGAGCCTGGCTCTGCTGGGGAGAAGTTTCTGGAACGGGGAGCCCAGCTTGGAGCCACTGTGTGGTTGGGAAAGGAAAGGAGCGTCTTGAAGTATATGAGTCTTCGTAAGTAAGGCTCTGAAAGTGGGGGCAGAGGGAGGGGACTCAGGAGAGACAGCCAGTGCCAGCCAGACCTCCTTTGTCCTCCGGTGTCACCCGTCACTCTGCGGGTCTCAGCAGCAAACTGCTAGAAAGCCATCTTGAGTGATTCAGGAGCTCTCTGAGTCTCAGCCTCAGGGCTGCTCAAACAGGCCCCTATCCCCAAGCCCTCCTGCTGGCCTCCCCCTCCTCCGGGTGCTGTCCCTTCCTCCCCTCACTTCGGAGGCCCCGCTGGCCCGTGGCAGGGCCGAGGAAGTCCCTAGGCTGAAGTTCCCTTAGTCTCTTTTAACTGCAGTTTAAAAGAAAACACAAAGCCGGCGCAGCCCTCAGTGCAGGCGTCTGGGAGCCTTTGAATCCACTCCTCCTGCGCTTGGAAGAGACAACAAAGGTGGCTAGAGAGAAAGTAGCGCTGGACTGGGGGGGAGGGCTCTCCACCCTTGCCTGCTCCAAGGCGGCTGTCACTGAGGCGCTGCGCTAGAGAAGGCAGAGGCCTGACTGACTGACAGGCAGAGGTGCCTCCTCCTTTGGCCCATAGATTGTCACCTGTCTGACTGACTCCCTCCCTGGGTTAAGCCCATCACTCTGACCTTGGGTCTCCTGTCTGGTGCCTGCGGCTTCTCTCTCTGCCACTACGTCCCACCCAGGTGAACATGGGGGTGAGACTCTGATTAGAGATGGTGGCTATCAATCTGGCTCAGGGTGCCCCTTTGAGCCTCAGTCCCCTGTCCCTGCCCATCCCTCGCCTCTATGGCACCTAATGAATGGAACACTACACTTCTTAGTGCAGAGAAATCAGTCAGTGTTGGTAAACCTTCATTCAATGCTTCCCCGACCATCCTGTCTAAGGGCATGGCTTCCTTCCTACTGAAGGCCAGTCCCTTACAGTCAGGAGGTCCCTGGATCTCCCTGTCTAAGGAGTGTTGGCTCTGCAGCTGGTACCAATGTGCAGATGAGGAGACACTCAGGAGAAATTCTTTGTGTGAATTCCAAGCCTGGCCTGGCCTTCTCAGGAGCTCAGCTCTCCCTGTGTTGTGCCCTGGTCATATTTCCTTGGTCTGGGGCTGGGAAATGGCTGTGGGCTCAGTACCAGCTGAGTTCAGATCCCCAGTTTTTACAGAAAGGAGAACATGATGACATGTACCCTGCATCAGGAGGTGGAGACAGGCAAATTCCTGGAGTTACTGGCCAGCCAACCTAAAGGACTAGCCCTAGATTCAACAATAGACTCTGTTGTAGAAATAAGGGGCTGCCAAGGTGGCTCAGTGGTTAGGACACTTGTCTTTAAGCCCGACAACCTGAATTCGGTCCCAGGGACCTACACTTAGAAGATGAGAACAGAGCCCTTCAAATTGTCCTCTGACCACACTTGCACCATGGCATGTGCGTGACCACACATATATACATGCATAAACATAATTAAAATTAAAGTAGGGAGCTAGGGAAATGGCTCCATGGGATTGATATGAGAACTCCAGGACCCGAGTTCAAATCTCCAGCACCAATGTAAATGTCAGGCAGGTATGGCAGTCCACCTGTAATTTCAGTTGCTCACGAGGAAGAGAGAAGACATCTCCAGAGCAAATTGGCCATTTAGACTAGCCAAACTGGCAAACTCTGGGTTCAAGTGGGAGACGCAGTCTTGACAGATAAGCAGAGAGCTATAGAAAAGACATTGATGTCAACACACACACACACACACACACCCTCGCACACACGCACACACAGGCACGGCATCTGTGACAAATAACCCCTACCCACACCACCCTCAGGCCATCTCTAATGAAGATAGACTTACCACATCTACTTCACAAATGAGGAAACTAAGGCCCTCAAACCACAGAGAGAGTCCATGCCAGCCCGGGGTGACCCAATCTTTCACACCAGAAGTCTGCCTGAGTCCCAAGAATGGAGCCACCCCACTGGCTCCACCCCCAGGCCCTGTGTCCTCCTGCTGAGGTGTCCTTACAGCTCCCTCAGAAGCAAAGAGGATGAGCAAGGGGTCGCCCAGCCCCACCTGCTCCCAAGCGGAACAAATGAAAGGTGACAAGGATCAGAGAGGAAGTATTTATACATGGGCTCTCTGTGAGCCCCTCAGAGGGTGTTGCCCTCAGCCAGAGCAGCGGCCTGTCACGCTGGATTACCTCAAAGGCTTGGGCCCACTTAGTATGCTGGCTCCTCTCTCCCGAACCTCTGAGTCATCCATCCTGACCATGCAGACGCGCCTTCCACTGACATTATCTTTAACGTTTTGTAATCATGAAATATTAATGACCAATATTGAATTTAAAGTACAATTTGTGTCTGGATTCTTCGGTGGAAAGGGCAGTTGTAAAGGGATAGTCTTAGGGGGCAGGGTGGAGGGAATTGGAGAGCCAAGGATGGGGTAGAGGGGGCTGGAGGTGAGGATGCATGCAGCAGCCTCTGCCAGGGTCATCAGCTCACGCCTGGTCAGCAAGGAAGGTGGCTGACTGACCATGACAAGGAGTTGCCCATATCAGTCGGAATCTTCCCACAAAAGTCACCCTGGGCCAAGCCACATCTCACAGCACCCCGAGTTTTCCTTCATATGGAGTCTGTGTGCAGATTAGAGACTGATTATTGTCACAAACTGAACCCCTTTCAAAGGCAGCCTGTCTGCTCCCTGTGGCCAGGTATGAGGGCTTACACACCACTCGGGACAATGAATGGGACAATGAGAAGAGATTCCCTTTGTGGCCCTGGGTTCTATGAGCTTTCCCTGTGTTCCCTTCCTTAAGAGAGCTGTGACTTCTCACCTTGGAGAGCAGAGGGTCGGACACTAGAGAATGTAAGGGCCTCTGCTAACTTAAAGGCATTCATTGGTCAGTGTCACATTTAAAATAAACCCCTCCCCTGGTTTGGGAATCACATTTGTCCGGTTCTGGTAAGGTGCCTGATACACACTTAGCAAGTATTATCAGTAGCCAGGGAAGGAATCTGCAGCAGGGGGATGTGAGAGATAGTGACCCAGTTCCACTATACTCTGTTTCACACAAGGAAACGAAAGCCAAGGAAGGAGCCACTGACTTCCTGTCTTTCTCTGTCCGGTGCTCCTTGGAGGACTGTGGAGGGGGCAGAGGCTAGGGAGGAGAGGTCATGTGGGGCTCCAAGGCTTCCTTCAGGGAGTCCTCCCCTGTGTCCAGCCAGGGGCTGCTTATTTCACACCCCATGGGGATCCTTTGCTGAACAAGTCTGGTAGTGGTTTTCCTGAGTCCCCAGGAGGGTGGGAAAAGACAGCAGGAGTGAAAACTAGCTGCTTTGGAGAGATCTGAGGAGCAGGGAGGGACTGGTTCACCACCGAGGGACAGAGGGACTTAAGGTGGGTCTCTGGTGGAGAAAGGCTTTTTGAGAGCTAAGGTTTAGAGGCACCCCCTCCCCCCAAGAACAGAGAGATGGATATGTCTAGAACAGGGAGCTGAGGAGGCATGCAAGACCCTGGAGGAAGGGTTTTGAATGTTCCCTGTGAAGCTGGATGTTGGAGTAATAGGGAGCTAGTGCAGATCTATAGCAGAAGAGGCCCGCAATTGGATGTAGAGTGTTCATGGTTTCCTTGGCCTGGAGAAGGGTGGACAGAAGGGACCAGAACAGCCTGGAGCTAATATGATAACTGATGCTAACCTGTGGGGTATCAAGACAGGCCAGTGTCCGTGGGCCACAGAGGCTGCTTGGAGAGGCCCTGACTTCCTGTCCTGAGAGGTGTATAAATTATTAATGAATTCTTCTTGGACTGAGTGGTGTCTCCAGGATCCCGAGCACTTAGATACCCACAGGGCCAGAGGCTGTGATGTCTACTGAGTCTCACTCTGCCCCACGGGAAGGAAAACTTCTCATAGGGCCCAGACACCAGAGATACTGTTTTCCCAGCGCCCACTTCACCTGATACCCCTCCACTCAGAGAAGTCAGTCCCACGGCAAAGGCAGAGCCCATACTCCACACATTGGAGCCAAGCACATGACCAAAGTCCTTGGGAGAGACAGAGAAGGGTGCCCGAACCTCCATTCCCACAAAAGGGGCATGGAGACAGAGCAAGAAGTGCCAAGGGGCCACTCCAGGCTGTCTCCACACACTTTGCTGGTCCTCCTCCGCTCTCCACCCTCCCCCTCCCATGCCTGCCTGGGCTGTGGGTAATTGGGAAGATCAATCTTTCTGCCCAGCTGGCTGGCTCTAATCAGAGCCTAGGGTAGGGATGCAATCTAATTCCCTGGGGAGGAGGGGAGGGCTGGGCTGGGGGCTGTCTGGGAGAGGGTCTCTCCACTCTGCTCCCCTCCCCTCCCCAGCACACTAAGTGGGCACAGGTTAGATGGCCTCTCCTCTGGCTCCCTCCTCATTTCCCATTCTCAAAACCTCGCCTCATTCCTTCTCTCTGGGCTCCTCTGGCTCTGTGGTGCCCAAGAAGAATCCCAGCATCCACCCCACTAATTTTGCTCCTGTGACATTGGTTTCTCTGTCCCTTCACGGGTCTTTTGCGGGGTGCAGCCTTTCTCAGAGTCTCTTCTGAACACAGTCCACAGGCATGGATGCTACAGACAGAAAGTCCCTCACTACACACAACTGTTATTAATCATCTATTGAGGCATGCAATGCTGAACAGAACTTCTACTTACAGAGGAGATGAATGTGGGCAGGAAAAATAGGATGTAGGCTCTGTAAAGCACTGGCTTTGAGAGCATAGAGACCTGAGTCCAATTCCCAAAACCCATCTTAAAGTGCTAGGCATTCTGGGGAATCCTTGTAACCTCAGAGCTGGGGAGGAAGCGACAGGAGAACCCCTAGGATTCACTGGCTAACTAGCATAAGCCAAATCAGCAAGACCCTGTGAGAAACCCTGTCTCCAAGGAGGTAGATGGCATTCCTGAGAATGGCATCTATGGTTGTTCTCAGGCAGCCAAGGAAACGTTCACATATGCACCTGTACTCAGACAGACAGACCACACACACACACACACACACACACACACACACACACACACACACACACACACACGGTACCCAGTAAAAGCCATGTTAGCGAGTATGTACAGGAAGTGCATGGGTGGTAAGGGAACATCAGACAGGCCATCGGGAAAGAGGTGAGGGGCAGACTCAGGGCAGAGGGAGGAAGGAAAATGGAAAGAGGGTCAAGGTCAGGGAGGGCCTTCTCATCTGACCAAGCCATGAGACTTTGTAGGAGAGAGACCAGGGCTTGGGCTGAGGGCAGGACCTTTGGGCCTGACAGCTGAGGCACTAATAAGCTCTGTTAGGAGCTCGCTCGCTCTCCCTTTAAAAGCAGGCCCCTCATCCAGACCCAGCCCTGTCATCTGACCCCATGAGACCTCAGGGATGGGCTTCACCTCATCCACAAAACAGCGTTGACTTCAGTCCCTTTCTTGTTCCACAGTTGACAGGACAAAGCCAGGAGCCACAGACGCTGACACCGGCTTGACATGTGTCTTCTACTTTTCTTAGGGAGAAAGTGACACATTTGTTTCCTTCCCTCTGACCCCATCCCTCTCTGCTTCCTGCTTAGTTCGGTCTAAATACCCCATGAGTGACTCTCTCTTCCTTGTAAGAGATCTGAAGCCTCCCATACATTCTGACCCCAGGGCCTTTGCAATCTTCCCCCACCCCCTTCCCCTGGTAACTTCCCAGTTGGATGTGAGTAGAGATGTTGCTTCCTCCATGGAAAAGGTCCTCACACCCACCAGGGCAGGGCTCCCTGCTACATTCTCTCAGTTCCTGAGCTTTTCACATCTTGCCACAGTCTGGAGTGGTGTCTGCCTCTACTTCTACACCAAAGGGCCATTGTTGTTCTTGATCATTCCCGTTTCCTTGGCACAAAAGAGACTCCCATTCCACAGTCGTCAGCAAAACCCACAAGCCTCTGTTCTAAAATGTCCAATCTCACTCCAGCTGCTGTGCTTAGGGAACCTCAGGGCACCAGGAGGGTGAGAGACCAGCCCAGCGATTCCACCAATGCCTTCCTTCCCAGTCTCTTCAGACCCCTGGGGCTCCACCTGCCACCTCCCCAGATGCACTGAGAGCCAACTGTGAGCCAAGGAAGCACTAGGCCAGAGCACGTTTAATTTTAATTTAGGAATCGGTTAAGGCTGCAGGCCCGCTCAGCTCGGGCTGTCAATCAGCCTTCCTCAAGGCTGCATCAATTAGTTTAAAAATATTGAATGTAATTTTGCCTGACACAACATATTGCAGCTACTGCAAAATATAATTTATTTTAGAAGAAGAAATAATTAAACTAATTTGCATGTCAGTCAGCTGAACTGAGATGGCAATGGGGGGAGGGCCATGGGAGACCTGGCCCCCGGAGGGGGCACCTGCCACTGGGCACTGGGTGAGGTCTGCTGGAGTCTGAGCAGCTGCCAGTGGATCGGCAAAGACTCAGGCAGCAGCAGGGACAGACATCGTGTCTGAACCACACACTTGAGTTAGGAGGCTTAGGGACAAGGCCATGGATGTTGCCCACACTCCCCTCAGCTTCCCTATTACAGAACAGGCTGACACCACCTTTTTACGGGTTGCATGGAGACCCATGTGAGGTCATAGACAGGAAAGGATGCTGTAAACTGGACAGAGATCAAGGTTAAACACTGCTAAGTGTTTTGCTTTGTAACAAACCACTGAAAGGTAATACAGGCAGGTCTCCTGGTCATTAGTGATTACAAGTGACATAAACAGACCAGGCAGATTTGGAAGTTGTCAGAGGCCTACCATTCACCCCAAGGCAGAATTTGGAGCTGGGTACCCGATGAACCTCCTTGGGCAATGCCAGCCTTCGGCACTAGAACTTTTTAAGGCTTCCCAAATGATTTTCTGGGAGTGAGAAGCATTGCCTGATGTTGAGGGCATGGAGGGAGTCGGGAGCAATGGTGATTCCAGGCCAGCCCCCATTCCCCGGGACAAACACCTCTTAAGTAGGTGCCTTCAGCTGCCCACTTCTTAGATCTGAGACCTTTACTCTCTCTTTTTTAAATTTATTGATTATGTATACAGTATACAGAAGAAGAGGGTACCAAATGTCATCATAGATGGTTGTGAGCCTCCATGTGGTTACTGGGAATTGAACTCAGGGCCTCTGGAAGAACAGTCAGTGCTCTTAACCTCTGAGCTATCTCTTCAGCCCGAGACCTTTACTCTCAAAAGGACTCAGTGCTCTCCTAGGAAAGTGACAATGTGTGACATGTTGAAAGAGAAGGTCAGGAAGGCCCAGGTGTAACCCACAGCTGCTCCCAGTAGCAGAACCTGAGTAGAAGGTGATTGCCTTTCATGAGAGGGCTGGCATACTCCCAGGTTTCCCGCCCCTCTCCTCTAGTCCCACACCCAGAGGCAGGCTGCCAGAGAGGACACTCAGGCCCTCACTAGCCTCACCATCAGCTGGGAGACAAACACAAGCCTGCTTCCCCATCCCCTAAGCACCTCCATCTGTCTGTGGAGGTTCTCTGGCAACATGGTCTTAAAAATAACGGCTCACTCGGCATCCCCAGTCACGACTCCCCTCCCTCCGTCCTGGAAGAGCCTCTCTAATTGCTGAGGTGGCAGATCTGGATAAACCAAGGCGATAACATGGCCCTGGCTAAGGAAAATTCCAGAAAGGGGTCAGCGATGTTAATAAAGGAGTCTTTCTCCTTCCCCTGGCTCCCCAGAGGTGGCTACCCACTTTCCATCTCCAATTCTATGACCTCCCCAGCAGCTGCAGTCAGTATCCAGTGGCCTCTGAGTTCAGAGGAGATGGGTCCACTCCCTCCAAAACTCATGGGGTACCTGGCTGCCTGGGAACTCCCAAACTGCCTCCCAAATAGTTCCATGCCAACTCTTGGGGTACCTGGCTGCCATCTGGAGACTCTCAACATCCAAGCATCTGCTTGACAATGGGGTGTCATTTCCTCTGCTGGGGGACGCACATGAAGTAAGTAGCAGGTAGACAAGGTCAGAAGTGAGCATGGGAGCTGGGAATGGGGTAACAGCAGCACTGAGATGATGAAGCTGTCAGGACCAGTGTTCAGGGAACTGCTTGGCTCTCAGATGTCTGACTATTTACTAGATACCCAGTTCTGTGCTGTGTGCGCAGTTCCAAGCGCTTTGTAGCTATTAACTCTTAGTCGATCTATCCTGCACGCAACAAAACAAGCAGTGAGAAGTCAAATCACTGACTGAGATCACAGAGCTCCTAAGTGGCAGAGGTGGGCTCAGTCTTCACCATCATACCCTGCCTACTTTTCAGGTTTAAAAACTGAGGCCAGGGTCTTGCCTAAGCTCAAGGTCTGGGTCAGGGTTTTAACCATACCTGAAACTCAGGCCTCTCAGCCATTTGTTCAGATTCCATTCATTTGCCCAACTGTGAGGAGCAAGCTCTTGGCTGTATGTTGGAGATCCAGAGCCAAGTAAGATAGAGGCTTGACTCTATGGACATCCTGTTTGCTGGCCAATTTCGCCTCCTTGGACTCATCTGGCCCTTGCTGTACCAGGCGTTCTGAAAGCAGCAATTTGGGGGTTCAGTCACCAGCTGACCCATCATCTAAACGTGCTTCTCCTTTGCAGTGTGGAAACACCAATTGTAGCAAACCACAGGGACAGCTGAATGCTGGGCATGTGTGCTCTGGGAGCATCCAGCGCTCTCTGGGTGACAGGGCAAAGAAAGTAGTGAAGGTGGCATGGCACTGGAGGCAGGGGCTTGTCTGAGGGTACCACTGATGATATTATCAATGGTATTAACAGGCTGGGCGTAGTTGTGGCTGCACTGGAAATGGTGCTAGCCCAGCTGATGATGGAATTAGAATATTGATGATGGTGATAGAGAGACAATGGTTGTGAGGGTGGTGGTCCTAGCACTTGGGTGATGGAAGGGTAACAAGAGTAGAGCTAATGGATGTGGTGGTGGTGATCTACTGGGGTGATGGAGACAGTGGTGAGGATGCTACTGTTTATTACCTGCTAGAGTCAGGGAAGACAGTGCTGCTGGTAGTCATGGTGATGGCTTAGTAGCATTAATGATACAGTAACGGTGGTGGCAATAAAAAGTAGCAATGGCATAGATCGTGGTGGTGCTCCTGGTGGTGATGGTACTGGTGATAGTGGTGGGTGGTACTGTTGTTCGTGGTCACAGAAGTTGTGGTGGTAATGGAAATGGGCTCGATGCTAATATTAATAATAGCGATGGTGGATATGGTGAAGATGGTTAATGGTAATGGCAGACACGGGGTGACAATAGTGAAGATGGCTACGGTGATATAGTGATGGTGGAGAGATGGATGGTGGTCGGGATGGGATGGAATGATGGAGTTGGTGATGGCAAAGGGTGGTGGAAAAGTTAAGGAGATTTGGACAGAGATCATGATGTGATTATTCCAGCCCAGATGGCCTAATCCTGGTCCTTATCCCCATTTGGATAATGCACAGTGTCTGTCAGTGTGCCTAATCTTCTAGAAGCAGGCAATTGTCTAATCTCCTCCCTAAAGCTTCTTGCCTTCCTCTTCCCTCTTCTTACAGACAATCATGCTCAGCTATCACGAGCATCCCTACGGATCCGAATCCTGGATGTGAATGACAATCCCCCAGAGCTGGCTACACCCTACGAGGCAGCCGTATGTGAGGATGCCAAGCCAGGCCAGGTACCCAGAGGGACTGGGAACTAGGACTGCTGACATGCCAGAGACCCCTACCCCACCTCATTGTATGCTACCCTCCCCACCCCACAGCTTATCCAGACCATCAGTGTGGTGGACAGAGATGAGCCCCAGGGTGGTCACCGCTTCTATTTCCGTCTGGTACCAGAAGCACCCAGCAACCCTCATTTCTCTCTACTGGACATCCAAGGTGAGCTACCTGTGAGCTGCCAGTCCCTGAGTGATAGAGGGGGCTGGGGTATTGCCTTCCTCCTCCATAGAAACTTAGACTTCATGAGAACCAGAGCTGGCTCTAAGATCACAGAGTATGAGCCAGATCATGGCTGACACCCAGCCACTGGCCAAGCCCTGAGGAACCAGGGTGTGGGTTGGCAATGAAGGGTTGCATCCCAAGGGCAGAGAATGTCAATTGGAATGATCCTAAAATACCATCCAGAGAGCCAGTAGGGTAGACACTGAAGACAGTTCCTGAGCCAAGTGACAGAGGAAGGCAGCATCTACACACCCACACACGTGATTCAAAGGGCCCCCAACCCAAGTCCCTTGTGGCATCCTCACAAACACATGGAAGGAAGTTTTCTCACCCTCCCCATTTTAGTTATCACGGAAGGAAAAGGCCCTTCCCAGAGTGCTGCATGGTCTTTGAGGCTCCATCCCTACTCGTTTGGTTCAGTTCACATCTACACTTGGGGGGGGTTCATACCCACATCTGTAGGGCACACACACACACACACACCTGTCTCTGTGTGGTATAGATAGTCCTTGACTCAGTTTACCCCTGCAGAAGCAAACTGCCCACTTGCCAGAGCTGAGTCCTTCATCATACCCAACTCCATCCCCCTAAGTCCTTATGAGACTGACATTGAAATCTTTAAAAACAAAACTGAAGGAGACAGATGCCAAGGGATAGGAACGAGGACCCCAGGAGGCATCCCATGCTCAGCTAATGACTCCTCATGAATTCCTGGCAGCTATCTATCCCCTCAAAGTTTCAGTTTCTATCTGAAAATGAGGCGAATACACACCACCTCGAATGGCGGGTACCCTCGAGGGAGGATGGATACTGGGGTAGACTGCAGACCCCCAACTCGCATGTGCTACTTTGAATCTCTTAAGCACCATCAAGACATCATTCCTAGACAGCCAACTCTGCTCTGAGCCCTGGAAATATGATGACAGATGGGAAAGAATCTCCACCCTTGTGGAGTTCATATTCTATTGAAGCAAGACAGAAATTAAACAAATCAATAACATGTCAGGCATGATGAGTGGCCATGGAGGAGAGACAGTAAAGCCTTGTTCCTCAAGAAGCTGGGCCTTGTTCTGTTTGCTTTTGGACCTTTGGATGCCCCGAGCAATGCTGGCACCTGTAGGTGTTCAATGTGTGGCATGAAGCTGAAGAGGAAAGGTAGCCTGAGGGGGGCTCTCTGAGGGGGAATGAAATGAGGAGATGGCTCAGTAGGTAAAGCGCCTGCTGTGCAAGAATGAGGACCTGAGTTCAAATCCCTAGTACCCATGTAAGCTGGACACAGTAGCATGTGTCTATGGCTCCATCGCTGGATGGGAGGATCTTGGGGCCTTGAAACCAGCTAGCCTAGTCCAATCAGTGAGTTCTAGGCCAATAACATCCTGCCTCAAAAACTAAAGTGGAAAACCATAGAGAAGACATGTGACAATGACCTCTAAGTACACCACATATACATGCTCACACAAGTACACAACACATACACACACAAATAGAAACTCAAAGAAACCAGGGAGTGAGTGAGCCATGCACATAACCAGAGTAGTAGAAGTGACAAGTTTCAAGGAAAACAGGACTGGAAAGGGTTAAGTCAAGAGGCATGGGTGTGGGGGAGTTGGGAGCAGCAGACCTGGTTGATTTCTTCTGGACCTAGAACTGGCCTGGGGTCACTCCCAAGTTTCAGACCCTACCCTCTATAGGAAGAAGCCTTCCGGCCTCTGAAGCCAATCACATCTGTACTCCCAGGAGCCATATTAGGAATCTTTACCATCCAGTGCCTCTGCTGTTGACTGACCCCAGATAGGGAAGACAGCTAGAGCTGGACCCTGGAGCCTCTGCTCTGTCTGACAATAGCCCCTCCCTTGAGGGCAGGGGCATGGCCATGAGAAAGGCTAAGGCTGTAGGAGGCACTGCGGCTCAGAGCCACAGCTATTTAAATCTTTTTGGAAGTAATTCAACAACCAATACAGCTCAGCCCACACATCCCTCACTTGGCACCCTAAGCTGGTGCCCACGGACACAATCAGTCCTGTACCTGCCTCTCCAAGCTCAAAGGTCGGCACAACTCTGGGGCCTGAGGCTCCACCCCTGCTGCTTCACCTAGTTTAGGGACCTCCAGAGCTCCCTTTTGGGATTTTCCTCTAGTGTAAGCTTTGGGGACAGGGAGACCTTAGCCTGATGAGGCCAGAGCAGCCATGGAAAGTCTCTTCCTCCAGCCCCTCAGCCACTTCCCTCAACGTGCCAACCCCCCACCTCCTCACCATATAAATATCTTAGGTGACAAGTGGCTACCCCAACCCATCTGCTTCTTTGTACAAATGTGTAGCCAGTTTGGAAATGTGATTTATAAATATTGCCTTTGCAGCCAGGGATTGACGCTGATGGATGTCGGGCCAGATGGATGGATGCTACTCCTGGGCACGGGTCCTGCCTAGAAGGGTGGGGCGGGCTTGGGGTGGTCAATGGCTTCCCAGAGGAAGGCAGCTGAGTGTGGTTGGGACAATACCCCAAGAATCCCCTTCCACCAGGCTGAGGTATGGCAGGGCTGTGAGTGTTCTGAACATCTGGCTGCATAGTAGGAGACAACAACCCTGAGACAGCGTCTCTGTCTTGCTTGGCAATTGGAGGCTGGGCCAGGGCCAGGAGCTCATTTCTCAAATCTGTCTGCTTCTCTCTGCCACCTCTACTGCTTTTGTCTCACACAAAACACACCAATGCTTCCGACCTGTAGTCCATGTCAATGGCTGTACTTTCCATTATAAGTGTCCTTGGCCACCAGGCAGGTTCAAGCCAGGACAGAAACCATGTCTATCTTATTCACAGCCATGTCTCCAGAGGCTACAATAATCTGACATATAGGGAGTGCTCAGTTCAGATTTGCTGTGGAATGAATGGATGATGTATCACTGGGTCACTTCTTGGTTTAAAACCTACCAATCAATGGCCTCCTGTTGCTTTTCAGAAAAAGCTCAAGTTCCTTACGAAAACTTGGCCTGCTAAACTTTCCAGGATAGGCTTCTGCCCGCTCCCCACCCCCATAGGTTGTGCTCAGCCCCAGCACACAGGCTCTTCTCGTCTCTGGACTTCATCCAGGATGAACTTCCACTTGGACATCTATCACGTATCCCAGGAAACCCTCCCTGACCTCCTAAGCACAGCCAGGTCTCCTCACGTTCTTCCTACACTTGGCCTTTGCCGGTGTCCCCACCCCCACCCCCGTGGTTTGTAATCCTGGACCGAGCAGAGCTGTGGGCTCCTTCAATAGTGTTTGTCTCTTACATTCACACCTGAGATCTGATCCAGGCAACAGCTGATTTAGCCCTCCATTGTTTCTCCAGGCAGCCAGCAGGCAGCCTGGCTGGCAGCAGCTAATGAAGAGCTGCCAAAGGAAGAGGAGGGGACACAGGAAAGGGAGGGAGCGGAGGGAGGGGGGAGAAGGG